>APFE031461691.1:30604-48643 GCA_000404065.3 Pinus taeda
CCATGGCCCAAAACCATAGGTTCAAATACCAAGGACTAAATACCATGAACCAACCATAAGATTTCCCATGTGCGTGCACTTTTCTCTGCATGAAAGTGCATGAACTTTTCTATGCACGAAAGTGCGTGAACTTTTCTCTGCATGAAAGGAACTTTTCTCTGCATGAAAGTGCGTGAAATTTTCTCTGCATGAAAGTGCGTGAACTTTTCTCTGCATGAAAGGAACTTTTTCTTTGCATGAAAGTGCGTGAACTTTTCTCTGCATGAAAGTGCGTGAACTTTGCTACACTATAATTTATCATCTGAGATGAGTGGGTTGCCATCAAGTACAACATATGTATCATAATGCCAACATCAAGTTTCCTTGAACATGAAAAGAGAAGCATAATGTATTCCCTTTGTAAAAAAAAGTATATCTAAGCCAAAATAAGAAATCTAGGGATTAAAAATATATATTTTATATATTTAAAAACTTTGGTAGCTAAATGTATTTGCAGAGTCCTCTTATCCATGGGTTTGTGAAAAACATAATTGAGCACAAGTATATTAGGATTAGTTATGTTATTGATTGGGTGGGGTGCTTAAGAAACAACACAAACTCTTCATAAAACCATTGTAAGAATTTAGTGAAATCCTTTCTAATGACAAAAAATTGTCTAATCTAGAGGGTGGGGAATGGTTAAAAAGTGGATTAGGTGTTGATCCCTATAAAAGAAGTAACAATATGGCTATATTTTGAAATGAATTAAGAGAGAAAATTCAAGATAAAAGGCTATTATAGTCTAAATCATATCGTAGATCAAAGAACAATAACACTACTAGTTACAGCTCATTATTTGGAAATTGAAGTTGGCTATGCAAATCCATGAATAAATAATTAAAAACTAGTAACTAGTAACCAATATTTATTACCTAACTAAGATTTATATTAACTATAATACTTACTCAAATCCTTCAATTAATTACTAATTTGTGTTCCTTAAATACATTTAAACCTTTGACAAGTGATGTATTCTATTGACGCACAACTTAACAAGTATGATTACTATGTAATATTGAATATGACTACCATGCTAATTACTCTACACTAAATAAATGAATAATAAAATTATATTAAAACAATATTGACAACTTTGGAAAATGAGTATTATAGTCACGAAACAAAAATGAAAGAACAAATTTAAACAATAGTTCAAAATTAGCTTTTAAAGCTTATCTACACACTATCCAAGAAGCTAGTTTCATACCCAGTATTAAATTTGAATGTACAGGGATGCAATAAGTGAATATAAACATGAAAATATGATGTAAATAAATGTGAGACAATAAGTATTTACCATAATAATATACAACAAGAATATAGTTTACTAGCTCAAGAAATGGGGGCCCTCCATGGCTTAAGTAAGCACAATAAACTTAAAACTAGAAGTTAAAACTTCAACAACACTCCATTAATTGATGAAAATAGCTTATAATAGGTATTCAATCCAAATTTGAACTCCCAAGTCAAAATTTGGGTTTTCAAATTAATAACATAATATGCTTTGGCAAGCTAAGTTACTTGCCTTTATAGGAATAAATTTAACAAAATATCCATAAGTCTTGTTCCAAATTAATTGCAAGTTAATCTAAGAGTAAGATCTAATCCAACTGACCTTGTTGGTTGCTCAAATTGTGGATCTCCTCTTTAAAACTCAGATCTAGCCACTATTAATAAATCATTCTACGTTTTAGCTTCAAGAGTGCCCACATTGACCAGACATCTCGAGGTAGTTTCAGCCCAAACAAATAGGTATTTCACCATATTGTGATGCTTACAAAAAAAAATACATCTTCATTTTACCTAGCTCACCTACAAATATCACAATGAATAATGATTTACAAAATCTACTAAAATATGCAATTTCCTTTCATAATGCAATTAATTACAAGAAATTTTAAAAATTTAAAATTCAATAACAACACCTTAGGAAATTGTTATTATAGGAAAAATATAGGAAATTATTCATCATAAATGATGAAAATAAGTGTTTTTAAAGGTAAAGGAAGTAAGAAAAAAATCTTTTTTTTGGTTAAAAGGAGGACTAACATGAGGGCAATGGTTTGGTGAAGGTTTTCCAATGTAGTTCAATATTGTTTAAAATGGCACTACGCCAGGAAATTTTTCCAAAAACAACAAGGTAGTGCCCACTAGCCAAGATCCCATCAACCATTGGATCACAAAAGTGCAAAAGCAAATCTCAAGAGGGGGCTTCCTTGTAGATTAAAGTTGCTAAGAAGGAAAGCAATGTCATATCACGTTGTTTGGGTAGATTGAGAATAGGAGGGGGTCAAGGCCCATTTGAAAATTAATAGGAGGGAACCCTCTCATGGTGGAAACCATCATGATTTACCGCCCATTATGTGGCAACATGTGATTCATTGCGGGTCCAACTTTTTCCCTACCAAAAGCAGGAAGCCTCCCTGCCTTGTGATACCAATGGTTTTCTTGATGAAACATAGTAGGTAGACCCTAGATGATGACGATGCTAGGTGGAAATTACATGGAACATAGGTGGAAATGACATGGAAAATAATGTGGCAAACATATGACATGGAGAAACATGGGGGTGATACATGGCAAGTGATTTCGACACTTTCGATAGGCCAAATGGGTAGTTGATGAGTGACACATTGCAACCACACTTGAGAAAGTGGGCATATGGCAATTTTTTAGTTGCAACAACATATGATGTGTCAAACACGATGACAGGTGAGGTGGTAGTTTACCCCATCTTGTGAATTTGGTTTCAAATTTTATAATTTGGAGTCTGGAAGGATTTCCCTAGATCCCAATATTCGAGAAGCTTAAGCTAAGGGTCACTTTAACACCCTCCGCCCACATCTACCCAAGTAACTGTCCAACTGGGGTAAACACATGATGAGAGACTACTATGATATGATTTAACCTCCTACGTGACCTTAAGGAAGTGGAATCAAAGTAAACACATCAAACATACCTTCCACATCAACAACAACACTCCCAAGAGCCATCCCAGTCACACAGGTATCATGCCCCTGGGTCCCACTGAGTTTTTAAGCTATTAAACCTCAGGATGCTCCCATGTTATGGGCATGCCAACATCCAGAGAGCTCTGGATTCTCCCAAAAGCCTACATGCCTATGTCTCGGGACTATTTCCAGCAGACCTGTGCCAGAGTCCGCGAGATTTAAGGCACTTTTCAAGCCCATAATTCTGACCACTTCCTAGAACTTTCTATAACTTCTGGAATCCATTAAACACATGATGACAAGACTAATAAACCAAAAACTAACTCTAGGGCTAGGCTTGACCATTCCCAATCGGGACTGACATTCTGTCAAACACTTGGCATCGATGCAATCTATAGGTCTATGATACAAGACAGAGCATAAATGACTGAAAACCCTTATGGGACATGACAAGAAGGATCACCACCTTCTCCCTTGAACTGTTATGACATCAATTAAGTCTTGCATCCATCATTTTAACAATTACAAGTAAATACATGAAATAACCATGACATGAACCAGTCAATTAACCATGCTTATAACCAACATAAAACCATGGAAATAATGGTGAGATAATATCCATTAAATCCATATATAAATAAGTACAAAAGTAGGAGGACTTAACTTTTATTAAACATAGGAAAATCCAACCAGGTTTGAGACTTCCACATACCACATGATCGTAGACATGGCTGAACCAAATATTTTTTTCAGCCATTCACCTTCATGCCATTTTCCAAGCATGAATGTGGGATCTTATAAACACATCAACCGAAACCATCCATGGTTTCTAAAGGTGAACCACCTCAACCCATCAAATAGTGATTCCACCTCATGGTTAGAAATCACCAGAACCATCATCATATTGGTCTCTACCAAGCCTTCCAGGGCTCTAGAGTGTTTGTTCCAACGCGACTTGCAGGACTAGTAACTCAACCCACAACTCCTGCCGGTATCTAGAGTGTTTTTCCAGCTAAGGCTCCAGGACTAGTAACTCAATCCATTGATTTTTCCAGGCTTCTAGAGAATTTTTCCAACTAGGGCTTCTAGGACTAGTAACTCAACCCACCAAGGGCTTCCAAAGCATTTGTCCAACCAAGGCTTCCAGGACTAGTAACTTAACCCAAGCCGATACAGGGCATCCAAAGCGTTTTTCCAACGAAGGCTCCAGGACTAATAACTCAATCCAAGCCGTTATAGGGCTTCCAGAGCTTTTTTTCCAACCAAGGCTCCGGGAACTAATAACTCAACCCAAACTAAAGGAAACATTAGAACCAACAAGAAAAGAAAAGAAATGAACCCACAACACCATGGATATCTAGGAAATGGCAAGGATAGGTAAATACATTGTCAACCTAGGAAATCCTCCATGCCAATGACATATCATAACCAGGAAACCACATCCATGTGCCATGCATGACAAAAATAGTGAGGAAAACATAAATTCAACTTGGTACTAGCAAGAAAAACCTGTTGTAGATGTTGATCCTGATGTACTCTTATGATGTCTTGCTCTTCATTTGCCTTCTTGCTCCAAAACTCCAAGTATGACACGCTCTCCAAAAGTGCTCTAAGAAAACTCTAAGTGTCCAAGGCTATCAAAGAGAGAATAGAGAGAGAGCTCCAGAACTGAACTGACCAAACTTACACTGACCAATCCCCCAACTGATCCTCAGAAGCCTTTTTATCAATGAGGCCTCCATTTTCTTCATTTGTCCATTATTTTCCTCCTCACATGCAACCTGTGACCTTTCACCTCCCTTTTCTCCTATTTGCTTTTATTTTCATAAATAAATGTGCCAAAAATCTACTGTTTCATTTTAATGCCTTTGCCATTTCCTTTTCCAATTTCCTTTATCCATAAACACATGTAGTGTTTCCCACTAGGATGTCTTTTCCCAACATTGAGCTTGGAATACGTGTCCCATGACCGTGGTCATATATATTTTTACATGGATTTTTAACCAGTGCTGTTACAAAACCCTCCCCCATGGGGGAACACTATCCTCGGTGTTCAATGACACCTATAACAAACAAGACCGTTGAAAACAAAACATACTACCCATGGAGCTTTATGACACAACTCGTTGTAGTATTTACAATGACCACTTGTTGAAACATGACAATCATACCATTTACTAGAGCTTTATAACACAACTCATTACGATATTTACCATAGTAACCACTTATACACACATACACATTTTCTTCACCCATCAAATAATCATAATGTCTATGGCACTTTATAAACCAACTCGATACAATATTTACAATAATATACACATGCACATATACATGTTTCCTCAACCAACAAATAAAAGGATACGATGCCTACATTCGCAACAAGGGAATCTAGAGGCTCACACCTCCACCCTCAAAGTAATACCAGAATTCACCTCCTTCCTAGGAAGTCCAGAATCCACTGTCAAAGTGAAATATTCATCTAATGTATAGTGCTACAATCCTGTGCCACTTGTCCTCTCAGTGAACAGCTACCAGCTCATTGTTCCAGGGCACACTCCCATTGTGCATTTGATTCCATTTGGAAATGCTAATGACCAAAACAAATATATCCTCGACCTTCACTTCTTTGCTACACAGTCCCTCGGGCAATCCAATCACCCCCTTCCATGCAGTCACACACCTTCCAAGTTATGTTGGCACCCCCATCCCAGGCAGTTCATCCCTCGGCAAGGCTTCCTCGCATCGGAAGATACAAAAACCAAGTCATATCCCTACCTTAAAACCATCATATCGTTCATAGCATGCTCATGGAAATCAATGAGCACTATTGGGTACCAGTGTCTCACAATGGCCCTGTTCTTGAATGCTTTACCAACATACTGATACATGTTCCAATTCCTTTCATTGTTGCAAATTCTTGCAGTCAATTTCAACCACCAAATTGGGTAGGTTTATGCATTCTTGTACCAAGCACATAATTTCCATTAGATTTAAAATAAATTGAAATAAATTCACATCATACCTCATTGGTAGCTCGTCAATAAGGTACACTTGCAATCCTGTTTACTTCTTGTCACAACAAGTCAAACTAACATCTTTGATGAAATCATCATGTATAAACATATCACATCAGGTTAGCTCGAAACACAACCATCATAGATTAAAATCATGAATCACATGCAATCATCATAAACCAGAATCATAGATCACATGTAATCAACATAGACCAAAATCATAAATCACATGCATAATAGAACTAAAATAAAATAGTGATACTTATCCTTTAATCAATCCTTAGCTTCTACATTTGTCCTTATTCCTTACGCACACCTGATCGGTTTCCACACCCGACAAACATCCAGCTCCTTCTCTTCAACCATGTACACATACACATAGTGTGCATCACACACATACAACCACACGCAACATAGAAAACCATCCAATACATGCACCTACACTTGACATACCACACATACACCTACACCCAGTGTATAACACAACATAATAATACTTCTACATCCAATGTACACCACAACACAATACATACACCTACACCCGATGTACAACACAATACACATACGTACACAGAGTACAACACAACGAATACACATGTCACAATACCATGACGACACAACACACATACATAGTACCACATGCTTGCAACACAACATGTACAACATGCACACAATACTAAATGTAGACCAGTACCATAGGTACAAAAAGTACACAATACAAACTATACACAACACCACCTACACGACGTGTGCGCAACATCACATGTACACAACACCACCTACACAATGTGTACACAACACCACCTACACAATGTGTACAAAACACCACATTTGCACTACACCACCTGTACAATGTGTAGACAACACCGCATGTACATAATACCATATGCATGACACCACATGTACACATCGCCACATGCATGATATATACACGACACCACCTGCACACAGTGCCACATGTACAACATGTACACAACACCACATGAACACAACACCACTTGTACAATCATAAACACACCACTATATGTACATAGCACCACATGTACAACATGCACACAACACCACATGTACTTAGCACTACATATCCAACAGGTACATAACATCATCTGTACAAAAAATTGCATAACCAACATGCGCACAACACCATATGCACACCACGCTACATATCCATCATGCACACAATACAATATGTACACAACACCACATATCCAACATCTACAAAGCACCATCTATACCTAGCACCTCATATGAAACATTCACACAATACTATCTGTACCACCCTATACATAACATTATATAAACAACATGTACACAACACTACATGTGTACAACACCACAAATGCAACATGTACAACATATACAACATATGCACAACTTTAGTACCACACATCCAAAACCACACTATCTTTACCAAGCAACCTTGCTTCCAGTGTCTCTACGCTACCCATGCTTATCCTAGCATGTTGCAGATCATGTTGTTTTCATTCTGCTGATGTATCTCTCAACATTAGCTTGTCCATAACAAGAACATAGACATAGTATAATCACATAACATCAATCATATCCACATGATACTAACCTCAAAGATTTGTCAGGCTACTCTTCTCACTTGATTCCTCATGAACCAAGAATCTCTTCATGCCATTCACTTGCATAAGCAATCATTCCTCCATAAGAATGATTCCTAATGACCCTATTAGACAACGGTATGCATACATACATATATATACATATAAACATCAACATAAAAAAATCGTGATCCTTGATGAACCTATCAGATAACAAAATACACACATACATATATCCATATAAACATTAGCATAAAGCAATCATGATCACAACATAATTACTAGATCTCGAGACCAAAGTTAAGAGAACTTCCTTTATTCATGCACACCATGCACAACATTGAGAACAATAGTTCCCAAGGTAGCCAAGGAATTTTTCACCATAAGCCCATTTTCTTTACCTTTCTTGTTACCTTTCTCATGACTGTCTTGCCACTGTCCATTATCCCACTCAACCAAACCAATCCAACTAGATGTCATATTCTTTCCTTCAACTGCCCTTTACTCATGCACTGAGCTTCATCTGAGTCTCATATTACCTGATGGGTTTTCTTTAACTGCTCCCGAGCTCCATTAACTTCCCATCTTCTAAACCAATTCCCAAGACTCTTAAAACATAAAAGGCAAGAACAAGAAGCAAAGAGGAAAAAACATGAATACCCAACAATGATACGACACCGCAACCCAAAGTGGGCCATACACTAGACATAAAAAAAGCCACAAACCAAGCGCAACAATCACAGAAGACCAAAAGCACAAGACTTTCAATAGAATCATGACTCAATCCCCATGGTTCCCAGTGCTTTCAAAGGGAAGCTCAACCTGAGCCTTCTTCATAATTGCATGGCAGTCTCTTTTCCATGCAATCCCTTGAATCATATTTCCATAAACACATAATTGTCAGTGCATAAATATACATAACAATGCACTAGTTACCTTGTCTTGTTCTGCCAAGCACACTACTTGCAACTGAACACATCCACACCATCTCTCTAGGGACTCTAATCCTTTGAAAGATCTACCTATAACTAAACACCAACTGTTACACCTGTCAAATACATGTCCATGAATATAACACATACCCACATAATGTCAAACGAAATCAAAGTTAAGAAGACTTCCGGTATGTAAAGCACCCATTCATTTGGAATCAGGGTTTCCAAACATAGCGAAGGAATTCTTACCGAATTCCTTTATTTTACCTTTTTATCTTGTTGCAATCGAGGCTTACTATGTACTGTCACATCACCCAACCATTAATTATATAAACACATCAATTGTTACCTTGACACGCTAATACCAAGCATGTTTCCTGCAACTTTTTACACATGTCAATCACATGTTCCAAATATCAAGACAATCATATCTATCAATTTGAAATCAACCTTTACCAAGACTAAAAATCATGTCATAATCCATAGTCAACTCATAGTAATTAGACATAATGCTACAACTATCACCTACTTACACTCAAGTACATAACAACTGTCTCAACACATGCATTAGTACAATCATCTTAAAACAAGATCATTTGAACACATACTCATATTATGCAATTCATCAAACATCCAACCAACTTGCAAACATACCATGTTAAATTAATCAACTAGACGACATAATCAAACATTCAAACACCAAATATATGGCATAAGAAAAATCATACCTTAATGTATCTCAGGGGAGGCTATCTTGTCTGCATAATCAATCTAGTTAGCACGATATAACTTTACAACACATCAACTCAAGCAAAAATAAGATCATGATATCCATAACAGTAACTAACTAACATGTTCACATCATAAGCTCATAAACATTTGTCATTCATGTATAAAGACTGCGTATGTATGACCAATTTAGATTAATAGTACATAATATCACAAAATATTAACTCATAGCAAATGCCATAACCTTAACCATTTGCATAGGCCAATCCAATTTAGCATGATACATATAGCATCAATATATTAATGCTATGACTCTAATCATTAAGTTAACTATCGTATAACAACAAAAAATTAACCGATAACATACTCATAAACAACATATAACATAATCATCAAGTTATCTAACATAAAACAACAATAGCAAAGCATACAACCACAGGTCACTATCATTCATGACTACCCGACACATGTGCATATAACAACATTAATCAAATAACACCTACCATGTATGTAACCATAACATCAATGGAATGAAAGACATACACATAACCATAATGCATATAACAATCCTTAACCTACATACCTGCATGTCCAACATACAAATCTATATGATGATTTTATCTTACCCGAAGTCTAGTGCTGCAAGATCACTTTGATGATCTACATCTCATGCTTTATCTTGGCCAACACATTAGCACCATTCATACCAATAACATCATGATGACCTAATTGCATACAATGAATTTATGCACAACAACCTTCACCATGAAAAGGCATGCATAACAATGCATAGACATCGACATGCCTAACAGAAGCATATACAACCATACACTCATGACGACACATCCCACAACAACACCATCAACCTTGACATGGGTACATCACTAAAACCATGATAAACACCATGCAAATGCAACAAGCACATGGACTACAATCATAAGCACCACATATGCAGCTAACATGAATGCATGACCAACACATCGCTCATCCAGTCCGATGGGTGAACCATGCTCCGATACTACTTTGTAAAACCCTCCTCCCACATCTACTCAAGTAACCCGCCAACTGGGGTAAACATGTGATGAGAGGCTACTATGATATGATTCAACTGTGTCTGTGACCTTAAGGAAGTGGAATCGAGGGAAACACATCAAACATACCTTCCATATCAGCAACAACACTCCTAGGAGCCATCCCAACCACAAAAGTATAATGCCCCTGAGTCCCATTGAGTTTTTAAGCTATTAAAGCTCTGGACACTCCCATGCTATGGGCATATCAGTGTCCTAAGAGCTCTGGATGCTCCCACAAGCATACATGCCTACATCTAGGGACTATTTCTAGCAAACCTGTGCTAGAGTCCGTGATATTTAAGGCACTTTTCAAGTCCATAATTCTGACCACTGCCCAAAACTTGTTCCAACTTCTGGAATCTATTAAACACATGATGACAACTAATAAACCAAAAGCTAACTGCAGGACTAGGCCTAGCCATCCCCAACCAGGACTGACATTCTGTCAAACACTTGACATCAATGCAATCTACAGGTCTAAGATACAAGGCATAACATAAATGACTGAAAACTCTTATGAGACATGACAAGAAGGATCACCACATTCTCCCTTGAACTGTTATGACATCAATTAGGTCTTGCATCCATAATTTTAACAATTACAGTTAAATACATGAAATACCCATGACATGAACTAGTTCATTAACCATGCTTATAACCAACATAAAACCATGAAAATAATGGTGAGATAATAGCCATTAAATCCACATATACGTAAGTACAAAAGCATGAGAACTTATATTTTATTAAAAATAGGCAAATTCGACCAGGTTCGGGACTTCTATGTACCACCCGACTATAGACATGGCTGCACCAAATATTTCTTTCAACCAGTCAACACCATGCCATATTCCAAGCATGAATGTGGGATCCCATAAACACATCAACCGAAACCATCCATGGTTTCCATAGGCCAACCACCTCAACCCATCAAACAGTGATTCCACCTCACGGTGAGACATCACTAGAACCATCATCAAATTGGTCTCTACACAAGCCTTCCAGGGCTCCAGAGCATTTATTCGAACACAACTTCCAAGACTAGTAACTCAACCCATAGCTACTGTTAAGCTCCAGAGCGTTTGTCCAACAAAGGCTCGAGGACTAGTAACTCAACCCAAAACTTTTTTCGAGCTTCTAGAGCGTTTGTCTAACTAGGGCTTCGAAGACTAGTAAATCAACCCGCCAAGGGATTCCAGAGCGTTTTTCTAACCAGGGCTTCAAGGACTAGTAACTCGACCCAAGATGATATAGGGCTTCCAAAGAATTTTTCCAACAAAGGCTCCAAGACTAATAACTCAACCCAATCTGTTACAAGGATTCCAGATCGTTTTTCCAATCAAGGCTCTAGGAACTAATAACTCAACCCAAACTAAAGGTTAGAACCAACCAGAGAAGAAAAGAAATGAACCCACAACACCATGGCTATCCAAGAAATGGAAAGGCTAGGAAAATACACTGTTAATCCAAGAAATCCTCGATGCCAATTACATATCATAACCAATAAACCACATGCATGTGCCATGCCTGACAAAACTAGTGAGGAAAACATACATGCAACTCTGTACACGCAAGCAAAACCCACTATAGCTGTTGATCCTGATGTCCTCTTACGCTTTCCTGGCTCTTCCTTTGCCTTCTTCCTCCAAAAATCCAAGTATGCCACACTCTCCAAGAGTCCTCCAAGAAAACTCTAAGTGTCCAAGATTATTAGAGAGAGAGAATATACAGAGAGCTCCAAAACTGAACTTACCAAACTTACACTAACCAAGCCCCACAACTGATCCTCAGAAGCCTTTTTATCAATGGGCCCCCATTTTCTTCAATTTTCCATTATTTTCGTTCATTTTCCTCCTCACATGCAACCTATGACCTTTCACCTCCATTTTCTCCTATTTTCCTTTATTTTCGTAAATAAATGTGCCAAAAATGCATTTTTGCCTTTTAATGCCTTTGCTAATTTTCTTTAGCCATAAACACATCCAATTATTCCCACTAGGATATCTTTCCCCAAAATTCAACTTGGAATACGTGTCCCATGACCATGGTCTTATATATTTTTACATGGATTTTTAACTAGGGCTATTACAGTCACAACTCCATTTGCGGCGGGCTTAGTAAGAGACACCTAGGGGTTTATCGTCTTGTGATTTCGGCCTTGAAACTTTGGTAGTTTAAGAGAGGTTGAAAGGATTCTTGATACCTGAGAGATGAGAAGGGCATAACAAGTGGTCACATCTCCCGATCATGAAGGGCAAGAAATTAAGTTCCTAGAGACTAGGCCCATCAGACCATTGACCATCACTCCACAACATCGCGTGGAGAGAAGTGGCATCCCCAATGCTTGAGATTTGATAGAAGAATTTAAGATTGTAGTTTCACCATAGGTCATGGAGAGCTAGGTGTAAGCACCCAATGCATTTGTGGGGACTTGAATATTTGGTAATTCAAGCACTAAAATTATTAAAGTAGACTAAAAGAGTATGATTCTTGTGGCTATAAAAGGAAACATAATAATGTGAGAATGAGTTGTTCGCATGCAAATTAATTGTGGCACTACTTTGGATTTATATAAAAACTTAGTTAATGGTTGAATGAGGTATTCCCATGTAGATCATGGTGTTAGTAGCTATGGTTGAGGCACAAAACAATGGAAGTCTACCTGGATGAAAGAGGAATGCTTAGCATAGGTAGAGAGGGTAGATTGGCTATGAACTAAAGCTACTATGTAAGACAAAATGAGTAGATTTGAAGAACTAAGAAATTAAAGGAGAAAATTTCAAAGAAGGGAAGCATATATCAAAATTAACATTGGTGTTAGTGTGATATTGCAATTAAAGAAACAAAGAGTTGAGGTTAAAAATGTATCAAAAAAGGATTTGAGTGGCTAAAGTTGTTATTTTTTGTAGAATGAGATGTGTTCTAACCACGAAATTTGGCAGAGAGACTAGAGTACATGATATTTTCAAAACCCAGAAATTGTTTCTGGAAATTCCACTTAGAAATGACTTAATTATATTATTAACCAATTTTTAAATATTCCCTAAGTCTAAACTTGGGGAATATGGTTAATTAATATGCATTAATTAAGGAGAGAATCATCTAGAAACTCACACAGATCAATCTAGAGATGATCATATCCATCAATTATCTTTTAATATTGGTCGTTGGTTGTCCAACAAAGGATTATAAGAGGAGGTTGGCGTGGCGATGGAAAAATAACTTGAGACACTTGAGCAGTTTGATTTCTTGGCAAATTGAATTCCATAGTAGCAATAGTCAGTTGCCAGAGAGAGCTAGATATCGAAGCAGAGTGTGAGGGGCAGAAACAATGAGACTTAAGGAGGCATTCCTAATCCAATGAGTGCATTTGCAGAGAGGCAGAAGAGCCACAAAGAGGTTGATGTTGGGGCAACACAACAAATTCTAGAGACAAGATTGACTTGTTGAGAGGGAGAGATGTCTTCAGTTCCAGAGGTTGGGAAGGAGTCCTAGAGTGTTGTAGAAGCATCTTTCTAGTAAAAAAAAGGCATAATGACTTCAACAGAGACTAGTCTGAGGCTAGACATCCAATAGGCTAATGTAGAGGGTTGGAGTGCCAAATTTATGAAGGCAAGTCATGTCGGAAGATTGCCTGTGGGGTGAGGATAATTCCTCACTAGATTTTTGCGAGTATTTTTCTGTGTAGGATTTCCAGATTTTGGCATCTAATTGTACTCATAATTTCTCACTATTGCATAATAATAAAACTCTCACTGCTGCACCAATTTTCCCAAGCTGGGTTTTTCCTGAGACATTTGTCCAAAAATAATTGTCTCATATTTTATGTGTGTGTGCTAGCATTTCTTAGTTTCCAGTGCATTATTTTTCCACAATATTTTATTTGCGAAGGTTGTGGTTTATTTATTTCGATATTTATCATAGTAGATAAATTGTTAATTAGTTAACAATTAGGAGAAATAATATCAATTGTTGCAATAGGGTTCTAGTTTGGATTTTTTCACATGGTATTAGAGCGTAGTTCATCGGATGGAGAGCTTAGAAATGAAGGAAAGGAATTTTGCTGCTCGGTAAGAGCAACAGGCAAAAATTTCCAAGGGCGGTGCAATGTTTTTCTAGGAGGCCAAATTACCTGAGGAAGTTCAATTTTTCTAAGAGATGGGCATAAAACTTTGATCCTTCCAGATCGAGTGATTCTAGAGGGAGAGGGAGCATCTTAGTACTTTCTTTGGGCATATCTCTAGCTAGACACAGGGGTTTTGCAGTAGTATGCTAAAGCAGAACCTGCGTGTTAAAAATGGCAACAAGAAATGCTAAAAATAGAAGTGCTAAAAATAACACTACTATAAATAGCAGTTTGGGTACCAATTCTGGATTGGGCAACAGGAAATGAAAAATGGAAGTGCTAAAAATAGAATTCTATTTTTAGCAGTTCAGGATGGATTCCTATTTTAGTTAGTCCCTGGACTAAAAATAGGAAGTAAAATTCGAATTTGATATTAATAGCAGTTTGTAAATTAATTAATTAATTCATCTTGAGTAAATTAGTTAGGAAAATCAAAATTGAAGTTATGTGAGGACAATGCAACAATTTATCTATTAATTGAGGAATTTATCCATCAGTTAAAGAGATAAGGATGAGTTGTAATTAGTTGGCTCAATTAACTGAGTCAAGTTCAGTTAGTGTAATTTAACAGTTTGTTGAATTAATGAGAGTTTAGTCAGTTAATGATTGCATGCATGTAACTACTGTATTTCAGATAACTAAGTATTCACTCATGAATAACTCATGCATGTCAGTTCAAACAGAGACCCAGTTGAGATCAGAGAAGGGACAATGTACTATCAGTTGGATGAATGTTTTTCCTATAAAGGAAGCACATCCATGAGAAGGATTTATCTCCTTTAGGATTGCATAGTTGGATAAGAGGTTAGTGAGTGTGTGAAGAGGCCAATTCACACAAGTGGATGCACTGGACCCCAATCAGAATTGTGCAAAGAAATAGGAGGCTTGGAGGGCAGACCAAAGGTTAGATAGAGGCCTTTGACTGTCTGTGAGCAGTAGAGGTATTGCAGAAAGAGCAGGATAGCTTTTGAGCTAATTATTTTTGTAATACTGGTTATATTTCCACTTGTATGATAATACAGAGTTGGGGTTTTAGGCTGAGGCTTTCCCCGAGTAAATTCTTCTGTGTTATGTGTGATTGATTTATCCATATCAATTATATATGTTCTTATTGATGTTTCTTATGTTCGATTAAGCTTCCGCTAAATCGCTTGTAGAAGTAGATCAAGTATTTTGCTTTAGTCTATTGCATTATCAGGTGATCTACAGGTGGGAATTTCTACATGGTATTAGAGCATAGGTGATCAAGGAAGAACAATATACAAGAAGGGAGAAGTTGAAATTTGTGATTCCTGAATATAGAAATCGAGTTCTTATCACATCTCTATTTCACCTATGGTGTTCAATGGTTTGAGACTCGAATATGCCCTTGATGGAAGTTTTAACTATATAGCTTGGAAGGATTGCATGGAAGCAGTACTAGAGGATAA
The DNA here is from genome assembly GCA_000404065.3 of Pinus taeda. Taxonomy (NCBI): domain Eukaryota; kingdom Viridiplantae; phylum Streptophyta; class Pinopsida; order Pinales; family Pinaceae; genus Pinus; species Pinus taeda. The sequence goes on from APFE031461691.1 coordinate 46,473, forward strand.
CAGTCTAAAGGACTTCATTGATCAAGAAGTCCTCAAGCCGAATGGTGCTGCTGAATTGGCTGAATGGAAGAAATGTGTGGCTAGAGCAAGGAGAATCCTTCTAGAGGGAGTTCGAGATCACATAATCTCGAGTCTCCATGGGAAAGAGACACCGTTTTCAATGTGGAAAACATTGAAAGATCTATATCAAAATAACAGTGATCAGAGGAAGCTAGCACTGAAGGACAAGCTTCAAAAGATCAAGTGTGAAAAGGGTAACACGATCTCTATGTAACTGAACAAGCTCACCTCATGCAGGGATGAGCTTGGAAGTGTAGGGATCATGACAGATGATGATGACATGGTGAGTCTTGCACTCCTCGGTCTTCCTAAGAGCTAGCATAGCTACCAGGACTCGGTTAATGGAAGAGATAAACTGCCAGATTGGGAACGAATTTGGTCAGATTTGATGCAGGAGGAGATAAGAAGAAGCACCAGAGATGGTTCTTCATCCATGGAGGATGAAGAAAGCTGTGCCTTAGCGAGTAAGGCGAAGAAGGGGAAAGAGAAGGTTTCTCTTTCCGAATCCAGTTCTTCCCATGGTGGGAAGAAGTTTGACAAATCGAAAGTGTGATGCTTTCGTTGTCATGCGGTGGGCCATTTTGCTACAAATTGTCCATAGAGGAAATCCAAGAAGGGATTCGGGGAAGGATCTGAAGGTAAGGCACTTGCTTCACGGTTCGAGTTGGATTTCAAACTCTTCGCATGCATGGTTTAATCCATGGTGGGAAGTGGTTGGTTTCTTGACTGTGGAGCTTCTTTCCACATGACTGACGACAAGAGTTTGTTCAATACTTTGGAGGAGAAAGATCTCCAGATATTCATAGCGATGGGTAATGATGAAAATTACAGTGTCTTAGGTGTAGGCACGGTTATTTTTCAGAGGGAGCATGGAGCTCACCTTACCTTGACCGATGTCAAGTATGTACCAGGACTGAGGAGAAACTTGGTGTCGATCACGATGCTGGAAGACAGAGGCTATGATGTACTCTTCAATAAGGGAAAGGTTTTCCTTAGACACATCATCACTAGACAGGTGAAGCAGATCAGTTAACAGGTCAAGAACCTGTATGCTTTTGAGGTTCAAGATGCATGCAAAGTGTTGAGCAACAAGGAAACTAATGGAGACTTGGTGGTTGAGAGGGAGAGTATATTACCTCTCAACATGCAGCGTCAGAAGAAGTCTCAGACGATTGTGGAGGGGCCAAGATTGGTGCACCAGTTTCAGGAGGTTGTGGAGCAGCCACAACAGGGGAAGCTAAGTGGAGATCAAGTAGAGACATCTACTCATGCAGAGACCTCCAGTAGGGGGAAACTTCGAGCCAGGTGGGATGAGGGATCACATGCAGCCATACCTCTAGGTAGGAGGTGGGGCGATGTGGAGTGATCGTCCCAAGGAGGAGGGGCAGGATCCTTGAGGTACCCAACCTCTTTGATTCGACTTTGCTATAGGGGCCCCAATGAGGAGTAGTAGGACTAACTGATTGGGTAGAGACAGATGCGGATGGAGCGGTAGAGAGAGCTATAGTGCAGGAATCCCAAGACAGCACAGAGCTAGTAGGCTGCAACAATGCGAGAGGCACAAGTGTGTTGCACCAGTGCAGGAAGACATAGAGAGGTGTGCAACAGTGCGATATGCATGGAGATGTTGCAGTAGCGCAGAAGTTGGAGAGGGAGCACTTGTCAGCAGCAGGTAGAGCTTCAGCATCAGAGTATGTTTCTAGCCCAATAAAGAGGTCAGTTGGGAGTTCCTTTTGTTCCAAGAGTTTCTAGAGCAACCACGCTTGGTAGAAGTGTTGCATGCAGAACATTCCTAAGGTACAGGATTGGGTTCGAGAGGAAGCCTTTCTTGTTGAGAGGGAGTGTTGAAAATGGCAACAAGAAATGCTAAAAATAGAAGTGCTAAAAATAGCACTGCTATAAATATCAGTTTGGGTACCAGTGCTGGATTGGGCAACATGGAATGAAAAATGGAGTTTCTAAAAATAACATTCTATTTTTTGCAGTTTAGGATGGATTCCTATTTTAGTCAGTCCCTGGACTAAAAATAGGAAGTTAAATTCGAATTTGATATTAACAACAGTTTGTAAATTAATTAATTAATTCATCTTGAGTTAATTAGTTAAGGAAAA
>APFE031461691.1:73550-104694 GCA_000404065.3 Pinus taeda
AGGAATTGAAGTTTTTATATATTGTATTATGAATTTTTTTATTAACGATGATTTTATGTAGAATTGTAGATTTTGAAAATATTTTAGAATATGATATTTAAGAGTAAGATGAAATAATTAATTTCGTTTATGTTTGTTGTATTTTGGAATATTTTTAGAATCTTAATCTGGTTAAGTGGATATTGAGAACCTATAAATTAATGAGGTTTTTCGTTAAGTCTATGGGCTTGGACCTGTCTCTTTTAGAATAGGGTTTTTAAAACTAGCATTTGCACCTGATGTTGCAAAGGAAACGCCATAAGGCATAGTGTGTGGAAGAATTTTGAAATGTGAATGGGCTTTTATGGGCCTTTTGATTTTGAGTTTTAATTTGAGGAAGCCATGCCGAAAACAGTATTTGGGGGTTAAAGTGGCTACAAAATGGAATACAAGTAGTCATAAATACCCATTGGACTTCTTTAGACGCCTTTGTATATGGATAAAAATTGCGTATCCATATCGATTTGGATAGGGTTATTCAAGAAATCATTATTCAAACGAGAAATTTAATTAATATGAAGATATATTTAAAACATGTATTATATTCATTATCCATATCGATTTGGATAGGGTTATTTAAGAAATCATTATTCAAACGGGAAATTTAATTAATATGAAGATATATTTAAAACATGTATTATATTCATTAAAATAAATTGATTTTGTTAACAAAATATGTTAAAACCCATTGATAATGAATTGGTTGTGAATACATAAAGTATCAAAATGGTATTTGATCTTGAGACATCATTTTTCAAGTTTCAATTGGAAAATACAACTAGTGAATTGTAACAGAAGAGGTTCGAGAAGCAATATAATATTCTAAAAAACATTGTGCTTGTCATTCCGTATTTGAAGTTGTATCAAAAAGTGTTGGAGGCATCGGAGACCTGAAGAAGCAGTAATGAACTTGCAAAATGCATATTTTGTTAGAATTTGTAATATGTAAATCAGTTATCGAAATTTATTAGTAATACTTTGCAGGTGAGTTGTGTTAAAATGAATTTGGAATGAATGGAAATGAAGTTACCTTTGCCATGGGGATTTATATATTGTTAGTCAAAGATGCATGGTGAATGATGGCATATTGAACACCATTGGAGATTTATGTGTAGTTGGAGACGCATATTTCTTGCTTGCCATTCTGCTCGTCTTTTTCGGATTTTGTCACGTTGATGAATGTGGTTTATGTGTTTCAGGGAAGCTTTTATTTGTTGTAATAATTGTATGGTTGGACGCAAGCGATATAATGGTACTGCTAGATATTTTGTACTGGAAGAAATCTGTTTTGTATATGTTGTAGTCTAAGTATTAGTATTGATGCCTCGATTTCGTCCCAACAGTTACATAGGTGTGCTATTTCTAATTCCATATGCCCTGTTGCAAAAGAAAGAAAATGTTAGAATGAGATGTATAGATAATATAAAGACATTCTAACATTTGCATAATTATTAATAATGATTAAATTTGGTTGTTGTTGAAAGATATGAAAGGTATGTTATGGAATAGAATGAGCTAAATAAATAGAGGAAACCTTTTGGTGATGTCAAAGTATGGATTGGAGCAGATTACCTGGAGGTGGCATTGAACGGAGAATTTCTTCCGCGTGTTTTCTGTGAGTATTGTTTTTATTGTCCTTCATTTTATTGTAACGATTGAAACTGAATGCGGGGCTAATCCGGAGATCTTGTAGAGAAGGTACTCTTGAAATTACTGTGAATGTGAGACCTTTCTGCGAGTAATGTTTTTATTGTCCTTCATTTTATTGTAACGATTGAAACTGAATGCGGGGCTAATCCGGAGATCTTGTAGAGAAGGTACTCTTGAAATTACTGTGAATGTGAGACCTTGACGTTCTGTTTTCCCAATGTCAATTGTTGCTTTTGGAAGTGTCATACCTTGAGATTTATGTATGGTTAAAGCCCAAGCCATCTTTAGTGGAATTTGTGTACACCCATTTCTTTTTATTGTTGGAATAGGCAAGTGAGTGGGGTTTCATTCATCCCAAGGAGGCTCGATGTATTTGGGAAAGTCTACGACAACAAATGTTGGAATTTGTGGTGGTGCAGTTGATTCTTTGTAAAAGATGGTTACAATTTCTCTGAGGGAACCATTAACAAGTCCGATTGAAACCCAAAGGTTGGAAGTTAACAGAACTTTTTCACCATTGCATAGTAATACAATTCACTCAGGTTTCTTGTCTTCTGAGGAAATCTTGGAATATTTGTTGTCATCTTCAGCAATGGATCTTGCGATTGGAGTGTTTAGATATTTCATGATTTGCTTATTATGGACCATTGTTTGATCATTTGTTGGAAATAGATGCATGGAATCATGGAAGGAATGTATTTCATCTTCTAATAAAAAGGAATCTGTGCGCGACATGAGTATGTTGTAGTCGTCGATTGTTGGATTTGCATCTCTAATGTTCTGGAGGATGTTCCTAAAAGTAACCTAGGCAATGTTGTCACCTTGTTGACTAAATATTGTGTCTAATGTGATGACTGTGTTGAAGGTGTTCCACAACGTGCTTCCGTGGCTCGTCCCTGCATATAGAGGTATGTCTTTGACACGTGGTAGCTGACCGAGATCACCAACCAATATAATGGAACAACGGCCAAAAGGAGTGTTTCTTTGATGTGGAAATTCCTCTCGAAGATGTTCATCAATATGGATGAGAAGCTTTGGCCCAATGAAGCTCATTTCATCGATTAGTATGTACCTTATATGCCTGAGTTCTTCTTGGAATTTTGCAAGAGCATTACCATCTAAGGGCGTAAGATCCTTTATAGGAAGGTGTAGAGCATAATGAATTGTTGATGCTTGTATGTTGAAGGCAGCAACCCCTGTAGGGGCGAGGAGCATGATCGGTGAAGGTTCTGGGCTTGCAAGGGTTATGAGCATATCTTTGATGCAATTGATAAGGAGGGATTTTCCTGTACCAACAGTGCCTTGTACTATCATTTTGAGAGCAGTTAAACAATCCTTCTTAGCAAAATGATTAGAAATAATATTTAGAACTTTTCTTTGCATTGGAGATAATGTAGTAAGGGTCCCCAGGATATGTTGATGTGTTTGAAGAATGCGTTGGATGGAGTGGCTATTCTCAATGAATTGTATGACATTATTTTATAGATCCAATGGGATAGTGCTATGAATCCAATTATGGTTGTCATCAAAGCCACAAAGGCCAAGCATGTCAAGGTCATTTATGAGAAGCTCACTTGTAGGGTGTAATTGGGAAAGTAATTCCCATTCATTTATTTCCATGGTGTCTGGAGGATTGGTTTCATGAATAGTTGATGTATCATTTGCAACATATTCAATGTGGTTCTATCACTGGTTTGAATGGCATAAAGCCATTCATTTATTTTATTTTTGAGGAAGATATATTCGAAACATTTAGGCACCATTTATTAACCCGCGAATTTACTATCTAATCTCATAATTGATGGAAAGAAACATTTATAGTTTCAAACACGGCTTTATAAAGGTAACTATGATAATAGGATTTTGTTGTATGGAATAAACAAGGTGTGAGATATCAAATGGATCATTACTGTGCAGATGGTTTGCAACATTGGATATCTAAAAACCTTTGGTACAACAATGATGTACTAGATACTACACTGATATTGAGAAAGCACAACATTTCAACAAACTTATTTTCTTACCTTTTGTTCAATGAATTAGAAGTTTTTAATCCTCAGGATCAGTTAGCATTTCATTGTATGGAATAAAGAAGCTATGAGATATTGCAACCTTGAAGCTCTAAAAACCTTTCCTACAACATTGATGTGCTAGATGCTACATTGATATTGAGAAAGCACAACCTTTCAACAAACTTATTTTCTTGCCTTTTGTTCAATGAATTAGAAGTTTTTAATCCTTAGGATCGGTTGGCATTTGTTTATGTTAGAGATAATGAAACCAATGGAGATAAAATTTGTAACCCTGAAGGTATAGTGGCTCGAATGGTTTTTCTTTATGTTCTCTAGGTCATCCAACAATGCCCAATTTGTAGTATTGATGAGATAGGGAAGAAATGAAGAAAGTTGAGTATAGCTTTATGGAGAGTGTAAGCCATTGTATAGTGGAAATCTTCCAAGCAGAGAAGTTACTCATAATTCAAAAGTTTGCAAACTTGGTTGCTATTGAAAAAGTTTTAGTTCCTTGAATTTTTACAGCTACATTGTTTATTTTAGAGATAATGAACCCAAGTGAAAAAACACTTCAGTGTAGTATAAATATGCAACAAAATTTTGAGGTTCTCCATCAACAGGTAGTTATTGTAGTTATTTTAGAGATAATGAACCCAAGTGAAAAAACACTTCAGTGTAGTATAAATATGCAACAAAATTTTGAGGTTCTCCATCAACAGGTAGTTATTGTAGTATTCGTAACAATCGTGACTCCAAAAGATACAATTTCACGGGGGAAGTGGGGCCAAAGATATTCATTTCCTACATAATGCAGAAGGTTTGGTCTAACTTCATTTCACTCTTGGCTATGCTTATGAAGAATAAATACAATGACTTTGTGCATTAAGAAACAACATAGGAATGGAAGGAAATTTTGCAGAATTTTTGTTACATCCTTCTCTAAGAGAGAAAGTATATTATATTGGGCTTCCTAGTCACCCAGGCCTTTAGTTGACATATTCACAGACAAAGAAAGGACAACTCTTGTGAAAGCTAGATGAGAGGATAAAATGAAACGTAGGGCGTCTGGAAACTCAAAAGTGTGGATTAAAACGAGTCATTAGCATGCCAATTGTCTTAATCCTTTTGTCATGCACTACAACTAAGTAAATACTCTATTGAAGATTTAATGTTTCTGAAAGGACAATTCTAAATCATACCACATGCAAACTACCCTAAATTGCATCTAGCAATGTAAATTTTAACTCGAATAGTTTTTGAAAAAATAATTAATCATTAAACAATAACAATAACAATGACAATGTAAAGTGCATTTGTACCCTAAACAATAACAATGGCAATATAAAGTGCATTTGTACCCCTACATAATTTTACGAGAGAATGAAATGTGCATTTCATTCTCTTCCATGTAAATTCACATTTTATTTCTTAATTTCATAGCTCCTCCAACTGCTCAAAGAAATTTATAAATATCACATAAATCCCCAATAATGTAACTCCCATTGGAATCTGCTAAACTCATCAAGCTTGATATATATATATATATATATAAATATAAATATAAATATAAATATAAATATAATCAAAACATACAAATACAATACAATAGCAAGGACAATGAAAGATCCACTTATTTCTTGAATGGTGAAACAATGAAGTCAGAAATCCTTCAATTACATATATACTAAGTACTCTGGCGATCTTAATAATAATAATGTGGGTTAAACTTTCAAGTTTGAAATCCTGTAGTTACACAATGAACGACATTAAAAATTGTAAACTTAAAAATAAAATAAAAATAAACCATCCCTTGTTACTTGTTGATTCATCCTTTGTTACGTATTTATGCAGACACCCATCTACAGTAATATCAATTTTTTTTCACCGTCATTCCAATGAATACAACTGATACAAGAAATAACAAGTGGTAATCTGGAGTTCATAAGAAGGCTACGTGATGTTGTCGAAGTCCATCGCCAGACTAATCTTGAGGTACGATCTCTTATTGAATGCCTTACAACCTATCATAACAGTAACAGAATGCCCCGTCCGGCATTGCCTACCATAAGTATTTCAGAACATCAGGTAAATAATAATAACAATATCAGGTGATGCTTCCCAGTCATAAATGAATTGATTTTATCATTGATACTAACCGAGCCATGAGTAGCCATTCCAAAAAATGTACTCGACTCCAAATTTGAATCAACCCGCTTGAACTTGGTTCCATGAGAGTTAGCGTGTAGCTTGTTTCCTTTTAAAACATCACCCTCTTCATTCTCCACTCCATTAACCATCACCTCCATCTGCGCGTTCTCTGGTTCCTTCGTGGCTATCTGTGCTCCCAACTCCATTTTCTTCCACTTCCAAATATCTAGCCGTAACATAACACAAACATACGATGCCCCTATGCCATTTTATAAAGGGTTTGTAGCGCCTCTGCTTGGCATAATTGGAATGTTAATTGTAATTGGATTTGGAATGTTAATTAAATTCCAGAAGGCTTGTCACCTTGTTTCCTCGAAATTGTATGAATATTCAAAACACGCTCGAACAAAAAAAAATAAAATTCAAAACAAGGTAAAAATTGTCGACTGAAATAGAATTTGTTGCGGCCATCTCTCGGCTTATAGAGAATATTGGGGAGGCTCTCTTAATGAATCTTGTGGAAAAACTATGACAGGTAACGTAAATGCAGTTCTTTCAGGAGGGAAACCCGCGTAACTTGAATAACAGCGTAACTTAATAACCGTAACTGAACTGATTAATACCTGTCGAATATCAATCTAATGGTCTAGACTATTTTAATCATCTAACATTCAGATCAACGACCATGAAGGTACAGGTGGCGGGGAGGAGAGTCATTTTCATAGGAAATGCCTTACGACGTAATTATAATTTGATTATCAATAATTGTTAGCTGAGTTGTAGAGACCTAATTTCATGAAATATTTTAGCATATTATCAGATGGGTTGTTGAGATTTACCTCAAATGTAGTTATGTATTTTTTGTTTTTTTAGTTAAATTGATTAATTAAAAAAAAATCATCTGAACATGTTGGAAGTTTTTGAACATGTGTTATTACTAAGTCATAGTAGTGTAACAAGACCTTGATAATTTCTAAATGGGATGAATTTTCTGGGTTACGAATCTTTGTTACAATGTTTTTAAAAGTATATATGTTTAATTCATATATTAATTCTTATTTTATAATTAATAATAATGATAATTAAAATAAAGTTATAATGAAGTTAATTTTTATATTTTTTTTGGGTTTGACAATGTGAGATGTGTGATGAAGTAAGTGTTTTGATAGCTATGAGTGTTTATCAACCATTCAATTTATATGACTACACTATAATAAAATTAGGCATAGTCTAACTAATAGATTTTGACCATAATTTAGCAATACAAATTCTAGTAAACCCGTGATTTCTTATTGTTTAAAATATACTTTTGAATACATAAACATATTCAACATCCTAAAAAATCTTGAGGAACTAGATGTTGGCAAATTAAACAACTTAAACATATGATTTTTAAAATTCTTTATCATATTTTAAACAAAATTGACTAGAAATTAAAAAAAATGTCATTTCTTCTATTTATTAGACTACATAATAAAGTTAAGTTAATTTGAGAATTCTAAAAGATTTGGATAAAATATATTTGGGGATATTAGGTTTATATTTAAATATCATAAAAATAAAAGTTAATGAGTTATTATGATTTCAGTGATAATAATATTATATAATTAAGTTAGCAAAATTGACAAAATTATATTATTAAGGGTGTAGTGCATTTTAAAAAAATGATGCTTATTTTAAAATTTTCCCGCCAAAGTTTATAAATTTATTTATCATAATCACTTTTTGGATTAGTTTAACAATTATTTTCATGCTAGTGCATTGGTTTTGATGTTGAATATATTCATTTTATTTTTTGTATTCTTAGTGTTGTAAAAATAATTTTGATTATAAAAATTAGGATATATAAATTTTGTGTCTTATTTTGACACACACACATATATATATATATAGATATAGATATATTGGTAGGTAAGCACCCACAGGGGATTTGAACCAGTGACCTATCACAAGGAGTGCCTTAACAATACAGTCATTCACTGTCAAACCAAAGCCCCATGTGCCCTTTTAATAATAATTTCATTATGGTTATAAATTTTGTATTTTATTTCATAAAGAAAAGACAAAATCTCATAAGGATACATAATTGTGATAATATCTTTAATTTTATAAAGATTTTTTTTTTTGTAGGGATATATATAATTGTGAACAACAATAATTATAAGTGAGATTTTCATTAACATCTAACAAAGGGTGCACGTACAAAGTAAAAGGAATGTTGTTAAATTAATTGATTAAAGACATTTTGTGAATAATACTAAACATGAAATCTAAACAATCAACAAAGAAATAAAAATACATGAATTTATTTATTTGATCTATGGTCTTAAGATCTTATTTCCTTGAACGTCACCATGTTATAGAGTAAATATCTAAGTTTTGTAGCTATATATAAGGAATATTACCTTAAATTTCACATCTAGAAGTTAAGACTATTTTGAAAAAGGAAAATTTTGAACAACAAAAATCCCCTCAAAGAAATATAACACATAAAGGGTCAACGAAGGGTCATCAAATTTGAGAGGAATACATAAAGTATCTCACTTAACCTATGTGAATGGTGTGCTTCTTGATGTTTCTAGGGGATTTTAAAAATCCCTTCAAGAAATTTATAGGGTTCATCCTTCAAATAGGAATATTTTAAATGGAATAGTTATTTATAGCAATGGTTGTTAGCTTTTGGGGTTAGTATAAAAGTTTTTTTACCTTGATAGGAGAGCACTAGTTCTCCTAACCCCTTAATGATGATTAAATTTAGATGGATGCCTAATTTTGGGTGGATGTTTGACCTTGGTTAGATTACTTTCAAAATTCCCTTTCCTAGGAGGTTGCATCTTAATTAACATGAAATATTTCATCCATTTAGTAAACATAGTGGGGAAATCGATTGCTCGATTAGGAGGGGTACCTACCCTTGAAGAGAAATATTGGGCACTTAGACCTTAGATATTAGGATTGTGTCATATACACTTATATGATTTGACATTTCAATTGTGGATGCTACTATTGAGGAGCCTATGGAGGCTTGTGGCAAGTTGGAACACATATGGCAAGGAGAAGAACTGGATTTTGGCGACCACATTGGCATAGATATTGAGAAGAATTAGGCATAAGAGGACATGTGGGGGCACATAGTTATAGGAGGACCTTACATGAAGAGACTCGAATAACTATCACTATGGAAGAAACAATTTTGGATTAGAAATATGTTGCAGAGTGCACCATTGTGGAGGAGGGACTTCAATACAAAGGAGTTCAGAAGAATTTCATGTTGGTATATTGGTTTTAATTTTGAATATATTCATTTTGTTTTTTGTATTCTTAGTGTTGAAAAAATAGTTTTGCTTAGACAAATTAGGATATATAAAATCTTTATAGTATTCTGGCATCCTCAAATTAATAATTTCATTATCATCATGGATTTTGTGTTTAATTTCATAAATAGAGGACACAAATTTCATATGGATAGGTAATTGTGATAATATATTTAATTTTACAAAAAATAAGAAGTTCATAATATATAATTGTAAATAACAAGAATTATGAGTGAGATTTTCATTGAGTAATATTTAGAAAAAGGTGCAAGTAGAATGTAAAAGGAATGTTGCTTTTTTCTTTGTTAGGTAATGTGAATCCTGAGATGACTTGCACACCTACAATATGACTTGAGTAGCCGTGACCCAAGGGCATCTAAGCCATCAAAATCACCCAAGTATCCCACCTGGCCTAGGCCACACTAGCTCTTAGCATGGTTAAAGTTTTGCCCATGAAGTTTCAAACTATTGGTAACGTTGGCATTGATGTCAAATGTTCCTAGTCATGTTCATGAATTTGTAATGTTGATGAGGTTTCCTGATGTTAATAAAGTTGCATGTTGATGAGGTTGCTTGATGCGCAAAGGCTAATCAAAGTTATGTAAAGTGCAAAGACTAATTAAGTGATGTGAAGTACAAATAACTTGATGGTACTTTGATAATAGGTCTTGATGCTTGACAATTGATGATTTCTTTGATGTTTATCATTCAAACAAAATGAAGACATGGCACATAAGAACCATAGAAAAATTCTGAAGAACCAGAGAACAAAGCCTGAACAACTAGAGAACCAGAGAACAAAGGCCGAGAGCATATTGTTGTGATTGAACATAATCAACTGTAAAAAAAAGTTTATATTTTTGGCCTCTTTATAGTATTAATTCTCCCTTTTCTCTCAGGACCAACATTATAACTCAGGTCATCTAGTTTGTGAACTATGTTACCCTAGATAGTAATGCACCCCATCTTCATCCAACCTATGTTACATCATATTTTTCCATATGATCCTTTTCTTATGCAATAATTAATGCTTGACCATGATTTTACAGATGAGAAAACAATGCAAAGATTTTTTTCCTAATTTGAGACTCATCTGAAAATGAAAAGGTAAGATGCAAATAGTCCTGGAATACCAAGAGACAACTCCTCATTTTGAATTCCTGCATAGAATGCAAACAATTAGAGAGCCATGTTTATAAAATATGCATTGTTGAATGAGAATTAAGTTTTATAAATTGGATTATTTTATTGAGAGATTCTTGAATAACCTGGTAAGGAGAAAAGAGAATGAGAAAGAGAAAGAGAAAGAGAAGCAGAAGTGGAGAAAACTTGAAGAAAATGAGCAAATAATATAAGCATAAGAAAATAGGACATAAACTAATTTCAAAATAGAGACAAAGACCAAGTAACCAGGAAATCCAATTCGTAATTTGATTAGGGGATTACAGTCTACTTTTAAGTTGTAGCTTGATTAAAAACATGTTGTAGTGTGTTGAGTTAGGAGCCCCCTATTGGTTGTAACATATAAGAAATTGTTGGAGTTGGAGCTTCCTTGCAAGTTGAATCTTGTAGAAGAATTGAGGTAGCAACCTCATGTAGGTTGGAGCGTACAAACAAATTGATGTAATAAGGAAGTAGGAGTTTTCCTTCTCACCATTTCAGCAAAAAATTTAAGGTTTTCTCCCTTTATGGGTTTCCACTTATATCTGGTGTCTTCCATGTTGAATGTTAGATGTCTCACTTGTGTGAATGATTTTAAATTCTGTTTATATATGCAAATATCTCTGTGGTAACTGCAAAAGAAACAATTAAAATTTAAACAAATACATAATCCATTCGTTTCAAAAGAAAATACTTGAGAGAGGAAATTAAGAGGAATTGAATAATTAAAAAGACATAATTGCTTATTCAACGCCTCCCTAAGAAATTGCAAGTATTTATCAATTAGTATCAAAACCAGGCCCCTTTTGTGTCAACCTAACAACTGGAAGGTAGACATGGTTGAGTCATGGACTATAAAAATGTACATGTGCTCATTACTGTAAACTTTCAAGAATGGAAAGAGAATGTAAAAAATGAACTAATAGCCTATGGACCTAATGTCTAGAAGCTAATGTGTGATGGATGCAACAAAGACCCCCTCTCTAAGAAATAACAATAATGGAATGCTTACGAAAAATGTGCAATGTATAATAACCTACACAGTGTGGATTTTGAGATTGTGATAGATTAAAATTCTGCAAATTTGGGAAAGGTTGCAACTCATGCATGAAGGGGATACTTGTAGCAACTATGTAGAAAGGAGAAGAAAAAGAGGAAGAATAAAAATGCCCTTCAGAGGGAAAGTGTTCAATCAAATGAGAGATGTTCTACTATTTTGAGTGTACCTAATTTTCATGAAAGAAAGACAGTTGTGAAAATGTGAAGATGGGTTACAATTTTGGCCTTTTTTTGAGAAAAAAAAATCATTTTTAAAAGTTTTTCAATTTTCGGTAAGCGAATGTAATTTTTCTGTTTAGAATTTTATTTTACAGTAAAAAAAAACTTGTCAGAATTTTTTTTAGCTTTCTATTGCTTATGTTTTAGAATTTTTTTATTCACATTTGATATGTCAACTTAGCAACTTTTTGACTATGTGTCCTTTAAAAATCAAGGGATCGATAAAAAGTCATGCTTTTTTGCCGCAATGTATTCCTTGTTAACATTGTTTTTCTGAAAATAAATAAATTTGTTGCAACAATCTAGACATACTCTACTTTGGCATGACCATATTTACGAATCCAACATATGCATATCATAATTACTATTTTTTTTAATTGAACCAATATGAAAAAACTACATATTTTGAAGATGTTTGACAAAGCACCATGTTTCTCATCATACTAGCTAAAAACTAAAAAATCTAAAAACTACCCATTAAAGAGGATGTACCAACATAATGCACCATAAAATTTCCATATATTTTCACAGTGTAGTTTTGAAGATACAAAATTTGATTTCACTGAATCATAATGACCTTCAAAAAACGTTTTCACACATTTTTCTAGAAAATTAGTTAAAATTAGTAAATATCGATGAAATTCTATAAAATTTATAGCTAGTGAAAGTAGATTCAATTATGCAAATGTTAGTGTTGGTTATGAAAGTAAATTCACTATATTTGATGGATTTTAACCTTTCCAAAATTGGAGAAGGGCGAATAGATGTGAGCCAGCTCTGGTTGTCTGCAAAATTGTAGGTTTTCACCCAAACAACTTTTTAGCCGAATGCAATAATTTTTTTCCTGGCTGAAAGTTAAAATTTAACGAATTTTTTGTCGAAAACAATTTTCATTTTTTCCATCGGCCGCAAAAATAACACAGTGTGACCATGTCAAATGAAAGGATGTGACCGTTTCAACCGAAACCTATAAATAAAGTCGCTTGAAACATCATTTTCTCACTCCCATCCCAAATTTTCCATTTAGAACTTTTGGATAGAAAACTTTTTGGATTTACCTTTTAGATAGTAAATGTTTTTGGGCTAGATTTTGAATAGTGTTATTTTTTAGTAACAAATTTCTTGAATAGGTAAATAAGATTGTGGATAGTGTATTTCCATATGAAACTTGGAAGAAAAAGGCAAGCTTGACTCAACCTTGGTTGAAATAGAAAGAATGAGGAATGAAACTAGAGATCAAAAGAAGTTGTTACAAATAAGTGATGAAAGAAAGCATGTGTGCAAGGAGAAATGATTAGCTTAAGGACACAACTGGAAGAATCCAAAATATCTAAATAAATGATGAGAAATTGACCAAATAAGAGAGACCTACAGTGTGAAGGATTAGAGGTTGAGATTGTTTCATGCATAAGTGAAATAGATGAAAAGAATAGACTGTGTAAAAATCTAGAAGACAATATTTCTTCCATGAAGAACTAACACAAGGAAGCCATTAAAAGAATGCAACATCAAAAAGACCTATAGGATAAGGGGCAAGTAGTGTGATTACTAAGGAAATAGACAAAGGCAAGCAACAAAACCAAAATAGAAAGAATAAGGTGAAGAAAGGGTCTTTTGCAAGAAAGTCATTTTCTCTTGATGATGAGTTGAGAAAATTTGAAAGATCTCAAAGGATATTCTTTGCTCCCTTGAAAGATATCAAGTATTTTTCTTGCCGTGAAAATGGACATGTAGCAGCAGAATGTAAGAGAAAGAAACTCAAGACTAATCAACAAAAGGTGCAGTAAACAAGAAGGTTCCCTCAAGCAAGCAAATAGAGAAGAGAATTATCCACCAGGTATACAAATCATTTCTATGGTTATTTTTATTTGTGTAATGGATTTGGACATAAATATATTGATTGCAAATTATATGTAAAGAAGAAGATGAACACAAGAATACACACACCATTTCCAACTTTTATTGGTCATATAAGGTTTTATTTATGTGTCAACCTTGGCCACAAAGCCAAAGAATGAAAGTTGTTATGTAGCCTAAAGAAGTTCATACATAAGATGGAAGCTACAACAACTAGTAAAAACAATGAACCAAAAATAAATGCAGACAGTAGAAGGAAACCCACTAAAGTATGTAAGAGAAAGAAAAAGGTACAACATGTGACTTAAATGACAAATTTAAGTAAGCATCGCCTCAGGGGGAACTTCTCATGAAAGTGATGAAGAATCTTGTTAATGACAATATTAGAGGAGAAATAATCATGAAACATGAAACATCTCAAGGGGAGAGTATCCCCAATAGTTGACAATATTATGGGAATGAAAGAAGAGAATCCTTATGATAAATGAAACATTTGAGATGGTTCATTTCAATGAGAACAATGTTTGCAACAATGAGAAATATTATTAGTAGAGCCATCTACTAGGACTCCAACAATCAAAGTATGTGTAGAGTGTGATGTTAAGAGTTTTGGAAATGGTGTTACAATGACAACAAATACAAATCTTCCAAACATTTGGTAGGTGTTTAACCTTTCTTTCCAAGGCTCATAGTGATAGCGATAATTGATATCATATGATACATGAGATGTTTTTTACAATAAATAAACATTTAAATGATGCCTTATGAGGTTTTGAGTATGTGAATAAAGCAAATGAAGTAGTAAGAAAACTATGAGGTTTTGAGTATGTGAATAAAGCAAATGAAGTAGTAAGAAAACAAGTGTTCAATATCAACCTGTCAAAATGACAAAGATTGTATATTTTAATAAGGCCAAATGAAATCTCAAGTATAACAATAAAAAATCAATCTACAACAAAGATACATTAGACACAAAGATTGGGTAATTTAATCATATTCATTTAGTTATATCCCCAGAAATCTAATTCTTGAAATCAAGCAAAGGTATATGAATGAAATAAATAAGTTTTGTTCCTGCATATTTTTTTATCACTGCAACTCTACCTTGAAAATAATAGAGATGATTTTTCTCACAACATCTACACAAAATCAAGTTAAATGATCATCAAAACATGATTGTAGAAGTTGTTTGTAAAACTAAAAGGAAATTGTGCTTGAATAGAATGAAAGGTAAACCTACAATATATCCTCCTTCTCTCAGAGCAAGGTCATCGGTGGTTAATGGAACAAGATACTTGAAGTTCATAAACTTGCAACTGTAAGCTCTAATGGATAAAACCTGAATCTGGTAATAAGGGAAAGAAATTATCTCCTCCTATTATATACATAGTAATAAGGGTCTAAAGGTAGTAAAATAATATTATGATGACATTGAGGAATTTCACGTAGAGGATGAATAATATGAATATGACCATAATGATACTAATTTTAATCCTATATCTGTGGGTTATGGCAGAGGTAGACATCAAAATTGGAAGTTTGAGCATTCTGGAAGTGAAGATTACGTAGAAGAAAAATATGAGGATGGAGATGTTGATTCTTCAGAGAGTGACACAGAGTATATTGGGCATAGCTATTGAACAAGCTATCGATAGGATTCAAAGTGTCATTGAAAGATAATTCATTAATCCAGATTTATAAATTAAGTGTAAAGGAAATCCATCTGCTCATTAATGCTCTTATTTACAAAAATCGAAGGGTTTTCATTCATTTGTAGAAGTGAATACACTGTTAAAGTCCCATATTGAAGGGAGGATGCACCTCAGTAACTAATTCAAAATGTAAGCCTACATATTCTCTGACCCACATAGGAGAGGTAGTGAATATTTGAGACAACCTCGAAGGGATGAATATGCATGGAAAGGAGATTGCTTTTGTAATGTGGAAAAATCTCACATACCTATTCCAAAGAAACAATGATGCTAGGAAGTTGCCATTGAGAGATAAGCTCAAGAACATTCGAATGGGAAAAATTAAAACTATTGTTCAATACCTATCTATATTCACTTAGGTCAGAGATGAACTTGGAGGATTTGGAGAGAATGTTCCATCATATGAACTTGTGATCTTAGCACTCCTTAGTCTTTCGAAATCCTGACACAACTATCAGGATTTAGTTAATTGAAGAGACAAGCTCCCAGATTGGAAGAGAGTTTGGTATAGCTTGGTGCAAGAGGAGAGTAGAAGAAAAACTAGAGATGGTGTCACATCCATAACTAATGAGGAAGAAAAATTTTCTTTAGCAGGCAAAGGAAATAAAGCCAAAGGAAAGAAGGCCCAAGGCAAGGCAAAATCTAGCTATAACCATGGCAAGAAGAAAGGCCTCAGTAAAATTAAATGCTTTCACTGCCATGAGTATGGCCATTATGCAACCCAGTGTCCACACAAGAAATCCAGTAAGAAGCATGTAGTAGGAGAAAGAGGAGATTTTCTCACATCACAATTCGAGTTGGATTTCACCCTCATTGCATGCATGACAAGCACTGTACAAGGTAGTGTACGATACTTATACTCTAGTGCTTCATTTAATATGATAGGAAATAATGATTTCTTCATCAACTTAGAGGAGAAGGACATACAATTACACATAGAGCATAAAGATGATGAAAGGTATAGTACCAAAGGGATTGGCACTATCACCTTTAAGAGGATTCAGACTCCCATCTTGACCTAAAAAATGTAATGTATGTGCTTGGTCTGAAGAACAATCTAGTTTCTGTAGTTGTACTTGAATACAAAGGGTATGATGTGGTGTTCAATAGAGGGAAGGCATATTTGAAGCATGTTGCTACTGTACAAGTAAAAAAAATTGGTCTTCAGGTTAAAATCTATAAAAGTTAGAGGTGAAAGCATGCACTACTGAGATGTTGGAGAGCTCTAACATAGGCGCATGGAACACCTACACCATGGAGCTTTGAAAAAAATGTAGCAGATCACCACTAGAATTCCAAAATGCACCCTTCACCAACATGATGTTTGCGAGGGATGTACCATTGGAAAATATGTTAAATCCTCCTTCAAGGGCTGAGATAGTAGAGCTAGAGCCATCTTGGGGCAAGTTCACTTAGATGCGTGTGGACCATTTTCTACAGTCTCAACTACAAAGCACAGGTATTATGTGTTCATAGATGATTTTTCCTGCAAATATTGGATCTATTTCATGAAGAAGAAAGATGATGTCTATTCAAAGTTTTTTGAATTTAAAGCCTTAGTTTAAAATCAGATTAGGAAGAAAATTAAATCCCTAAGATATGATAATGGAGGAGAGAATGTGTCTAATGACTTAAAATAATTATGTGCCAAGGAGGGTATTAGAAGGGAGTTTATTGCACCCCGAAACCCACAAAAAATGGTGTTGTAGAGAGGAAAAATATAAGTATTGTAAGAGTTTCTAGAGTAATGTCGCATGACCATGGGTTGCTACTATCCATGTGGGTAGAAGCTTGCAATACAACTGTTTATTTGTAGAACAGGAGCCCTCACAAAATTCTTGGAATGATTACAATTGAAGATGTCTTCCACTTTCAAATTTTTGGATCCATAGTCTATTGTCATGTCTCCAAAGATAGCAGAGAAATGTTGGAGCCCACTACAGAGAGGGGGATCTTTGTGGGCTATTCCGAGACACCTCATATTTACTGAGTGTACATTCCCTCACTCAAGATGACTATTATGAGGAGGGATGTGATATTTGATGAGGATAAATCCATGAGGTGTTTTCTAGAGTGAGAGCTGAGGATACCACTAGAGGAGGAGCTTCTGGTTCCAAAGGAGGAGCTTCAGTCATATATACATAGTTAGATCTTTCTCAAAGTAAAGGGGCCATTCCAGGTGGATGATGGAGCAACCACATGTGGAGGAGCAAAGAGTAGACCGAGTGTAGGCACCCATTGACACAAAGCCTTCCAAAGAAGGGAGGAAGTGGACTAGGATGGTTGAAAGATTGGTGCAGGAAGCTCAGGAGAAGGCTGGAGCTCCTAGTTCCTTGCATAGACAAAAGAGATCACTAGATAGATATACAAGATATATGACACTCATGACAAAATTAATAGATTTTGAGCCATCTTCTTTTGAAGAGGTAGTTCCCAATAGGTGTGGGTAGATACCATGGTGGAGGAGTATAACTCCATCACAAAGAATGATGCTTTGGAGGTTTTGCCTAGACTTGAGGACATACATGTTATTGCTTCGAAGTGGGTGTATAAGGTGAATCATGTAGTTGATGGTAGCGTTGAGAAATACAAGGCTAGACTTGTGGCCAAAGGATTTTCACAGGTGCTGGGGATTATTATGAGGAGACATTTTCCCTTGTGGAAATATACTCATCTATCAGAACCATACTTGCATTGGAAACATAAATGGGGTGGAGGATCCACCAAATGGATGTTAGGACTACCTTCCTCAATGGAGTGGTTGATGAAGTGATCTACATTGAGTAGCTTGAGGGGTTCGATACATTTAGCAGGGAAATGCATGTGTGTAGGCTCAAGAGAGCTCTCTATGGTCTCAAGCAAGGACCTTGTGGTTGGTACACTCTAATAGATTCTTATGTGAGTGGATTGGGCTTCAAGAAGAGTGAAGCATATGCCAATCTATACTACATTATGGTAGATTGATGTTTTCTCATCTTATTTCTGTATGTGGATGATTTGATATTGACAGGGGATGATAGATTGATCTAGTCTTGCAAGGAGAACCTACCAAGAGATTTCGAGGTGAAGGATATGGGTTTGATGCACTAATTCCTTGTCTTGGAGGTGTGGCAGGGAGATGGAGAGATATTTGCTAGACAGGGGAAGTACACCTATGAAATCCTTAAAGATTCCATATGCAGGATTGGAAACCTATGGATACTCCTCTAGGTACTAATTGGAGGAAAGAGGATGCTTTTAAAGGAGAGGCAGTAGATGGAACTATCTACAGAAAATTGGTGGGGTCCTTGATGTAATTGGTGAACACAAGGCCCACTATTTTTTTCCTATGAATCATCTTAGTCAGTTCATGGTGGAGCTTTCCAAGCTTCACTATAAATTAGTAAAACATGTTCTTAGATACCTTAGAGGCACAACATATTTTGGTTTATGGTACAAGTAGACTAATGGAGGGAAGATCCAAGGATTAACATATGCAAATTGGGTAGAGAGTCCCTTAGATGGGAAGAGCACATCGGGTGTAGTCTTCAGTGTTGGGTTAACAACAATTTCTTGGTAGACCAGGAAATAGAGATCTGCAACACTCAACTCAGCAGAGGACAAGTATATTGCTACTAGTCAAGCAAGATGCAAGGCTATTAGGATGAGGAAGATATTGGTTGGTCTATTTAGTCAGGGGAATGGAACCTACATTAATCCATTATGACAATTAGAGTAGTATAAAACCCTATGAAAATCTAGTGTTTCATGATAGATCCAATCACATAGAAATTAGGTACCATGACATGAGATATTGTGTGTAGAGGAGGATTGTTAAATGTTATAGTACATTCTTATAGAGGAGAAAGATGTAGACATCTTGACAAAGGATTTGTTAAGAAACAAGTTAGAGTTCCACAGGAGCAGGATTGGGGTTGTTCAGAACCCTTTTCTTTCTAAGAGGGAGTGTTAAATTGTAGCAAGAAAATACTTCATTTGACTTGTGCCTTAGTTAAATGCAGAAATTTGAATTTCCACTTTAGCAAGATGACTTGAGTTGTAGTTAGCATGAGTGACATGGAAAAATCACTCAGTTAAGTCAGTTAATTCGAGTTTGTGAGATAGAATTAGAGTTGTGTGAAAATTGGTGGCTAAGATCTAGATATCTAGTGGAGTTATATTTAGTGAAACTTAGTTGCTTGAGCTCTAGTCTAGAATAGAGTCAGTATAATTTTATTTGAGTAGTTGTAACTGTTTTCAACTCACCGATCTCTCAGTTAACTAGTCAATTTACTAAAAATATCTCTATTCATGCATGCAATTTGAATTTCCTAGTGGAGTGGAGAAAAAAAGGCACAATTGTAATCATTATTGTATACTTTTTTGAGTGTATAGAGTTTGTGGAAGAAAGTGAGGAGGGGGAGATCAATATTACAGTTTAGGTTGAGCTTCAAGGATTGAAGCTATCATTGTAATAGATCATTGCTCTCATATGATATAATAAAAATAGAGGAGGGTTTTTTCCCAGTTTGGTTCCCCAGTAAAAATTGTGTTCGTTGTGATTGAATGATTGCATGTGTTTCTATTGTATGTTTTCCCTTCCGCAAATTGAGTAGAAGAAATTTGTGTCTATTATTTTCAGTCTGAATTCATTAACAGCTACAAATTTCAAGTTATTTCTACAAAAATGAACACGTAAATCAAAGAGTAATTATACCAAGAGTAATTTTTATATTAAAGGATAAACGTATTAGTAGCTCTTTTGAAATATTACCCTAAAACAATGTGTTCCATTGAAACGAAAACTTAAAAATCAACCATCATCATCATCAGTGCTTTTGAAATCCTCACTCATAGGAAATCCTTCACCATCCTCATCTATTCCATTGAAATCCTCATTCGGAGGAAATCCTTAACCATCATCGCCTATGATTTTGAAATCCTCACCAAGAGGAAATTCATCATCATTGTTTATGGTTTTGAAATCCTCATTCGAAGGAAATCCATCATCATGATTTGTGCCTTTCAAATCCTTAATTGGAGAAAAATTATCGTCATCATTAATTCTTTTTAAATCCTCGCTAAGAGGAAATCCATCATCGTCATTGGTTCTTTAGAAATTCTTTCTTGGAGGAAATCGATCATCGTCATCAGTGCTTTTGAAATCCTTGCTTGGAGGAAATCCTTCACCATCCTCATTTGTTCCATTCAAATCCTTACTCAAAGGAAATCCATCACCATCCTTATTTGTTCTTATAAAATCCCCACTTGGAGGAAATCCATCATCATCATTTATGATTTTGAAATCTGTGCTCAGAGGAAATTCATCATCATCCTCTGTGCTTTTGAAATTCTCACTCTAAGGAAATTCATCATCATCGTGAGTGCCTTGAAATCCTGACTTGGAGAAAATGCATTATCCTCATCTGTGCTTCTAAAATTTTCATTTAGGGGAAATTCTTCATCCTCCCCGTTGTCAGTGGTGCCTTCATTTAGGATTAGGACTTATTTGATTAATATGCTCAATATCATTACTTGTTCTTTCATCAAACTTCTCACTAGGTGAAAATTTTGACTCTCTATTTATAGTGAAAACATTCCTATTATATTCATCAATATGAATAAAGTTGTTATGCAAACAAGATGTTGATGTTGCAGAAGTAGAAAATTCACTATCATGTGAATCCATGACCTTTCATAAAAGATGTTGAATGATATAAGTGATCTCTATCCTAATGAAAATTTATAACTTGGAGAATGAAAATTTCCCTCCAAAGTTCCAGCGCAAAAATTTCACCCAAAAAAATTCCCTCCAAAATTTTTCCATTAAAATTTCACTTGAAAAATCTCCCTCCAAAATCTATTCCAAAACATTCTACCAAAAAATTACCTTAAAGTTCGACCCTACTTTCTATTCAAATTTTCCACATAAATTTTCCTTAAAGTGATCCGACAATCTTTGTTATTTATTAGCTTTCATTATTTCTATTCCTCACATCACATTAAATATTGCACAGCATTTGTTACAAAGCTTATAGTAATTAACAAAAAAGCTAGAGTCACCAAAAAGACATTCAACGGGAGACTTTCACATTTAAAAAGTTAGTTTTCTTTCTATTTTTACTATTTAAAAGAAAATTTGGGTAAAATATGTTATTTCATTATATTTTTTGTTGAAAAATAATTTGTTTTTTATTTTTTTTTTTCATTCAATTCTCATGTTTTCACGGAAATCCCCACAAAAGAATTATATTATAAGATTTTAAGGGAAAAAACATAAATAAATCCATATTTAAAAGAAATTTTAGGAAAAAAAAACAGATTTTTTAGGACTTTGAAAAAAAACAATTTTTTTTTTTTTTTTTTTAGAATTAGTTTTGGAAACTTTTACATTTTTGAAAAAAACCTTTAATTTAATGATATATTTTGGAAAATTTCTTATATTTTGAAAAAACTTCACGAATAATGATAATTAAAAAAACATTTTTTAAAATTATTAATATAAAACAATATAAAAAAATTAAAAAAAAGGAATGAAATTATAAAGTTAAGAAGAAAGGAAAAGTAAAAACCAAAACACAAAAAAAATAAAAAATTTAATTAAAAGGAAAATACAAATTTAAAAAATAATAACAATTAAAAAAAATGTAAAAATTAAAATTAAAATATAAAATAAAAGAGTTAAAAAAATAAAGTAAAGAAAATGTTTAAATTGTACCAAATATAAAAAAAATAAAAATATATCAAGCAAGCAACGTTTTGATACCTAGCGTGGATGAGGGTTGATTTTGGGAATCGATTCTCATAAGAACATGCATAAACAATGTGATTGTGGTGAAGATCGATGTTTGCCACTATACTAGTCGTGCCAACAACCTTTTAATCTCCACCACAATTGGGGGTAGATGTGAGGAATCAACCCTCGTCACAAACATGTACAAACTATATCTTTGTGTTGAGGGTTGATTCTTGGATGAATCGACCCTCAGCCGAATTAGATGTAAAAGGGTCGTCGGCATGGCGAGTGTGACAATGGTCCACCACTACACTGGTCATGTTGGCAGCGCATCGACACCCAACACCTCGTATTTTTTTATTTGATATACTTTTTTTTAGGTCATAGGGTGTGGAGAAAAAGATACCAAAGTGTTTTGTTAAGACACTTGAAGGTGTAAAGGTCATCGGTTTGAAACTCTGTGGACAAAATTCCAACCATGCTAAGGGATGGTTTGGACCAGGTTAGGTGCGATCTACATGTGATTTTGACAACTTAGATGCTCCTAGGTCATAGCTACTCAAACCGCAGATTAGACATACCAATCATCTCAAGATTCACATTATCTAACAATAAATAAATAAATAAAAAAAATAAATAAATATATATATATATATATAATTAAATTTTAATTTTATGTTAATTTTGGGTTTTAATATTTTCTATTTCTTTATTTATTATTTTATTTATTAAAAGTTGTTTTAAATTATGTTATTAAATTTTATATTTAATTTATTAAGTAATTTCTATATTTTTTAATTAAATTAATAGTTGTGGATAATAAATTTTTAGATTTTTTATTATATTGTATTTTATTTTTACTTATATTTTATAATGATTTTTGAGAGTTTTAATTTCCCTATTAATTTTTATTTTTATTTTTTCCTTATATTAGTAAATTATTCGATTTTGTTTAAATTTAAAAGGCAAAGGAATCTCAACTATTATTAAATAGAATGATTGGAAAGGGACACTCTAGGAAATATGCAGATGGATCAAAGATCTGACAGAAGAGGAAAACGACCAAACTGAAGCACATAATACTATGGAAGAAGACAATAATTAAGCTCCTAACTATAATGATCATGGATCATATGATATTGTTGAAATTTAAGCTATTCTTGAAAATCAAGCTCAATTTTGAGAAGTATTCATAGTTATACTTGTAATGTTTTGACTTTAAGATTTTATGATAATAATAAGTATTCAATTATTGTTATGATATGTTTAACATTTTTATTATCTTATTTTCACTTTAATTTTTATGTAATAATAATTATTGGAAAAAAGACTTTGAATATATATATATATATATATCCAAAATTTTCCCATAAAAATCATTCATTTGACATGTCGCTTTTAGCAAAAAAAGATGTCCTAAAATGTGTATTTTTTTATTATATTCAAAATGTATATAAGGTTTGGTTGCCACCCAAGTTTCAAGTGGGAGATAAGGTTTGGTTGCATCTACAGAATGAATGCTATATAAGGGCCCATTAGAAGCTTCAACCTATTTTACATGGACCTTACACCATCACCAAGACTATGGGTGACAACACTTTTGAGTTAAATATGCCCCCCTTCCTTGGCCTACACCTAGTGTTAAATGTGGATCACCTTCAACCATACTTTCTACCATTGTTGGACACATTAGAAATTGTAGAGTAGTTGGCTCCAATAAATTTCAACCTAGATGATCCAGAATTATGTAGGAATGCAACAAAATACAAAAATACACATATACACAGAGATGCAGCGGAAATAAAACTTCATTTCATTAGTATCAGAGAATTGAAATATGCTTACAGACAAAAATGGAAATAAACTAGCTTGAGCGATGGTAGCTGATCTATGAGAAGAGATGTGGCAGCTACATGCCTCTGAACTGTGTTACAATGAGGCTCGAAGACCTATTTATTATTGAGAAACAATGAAAAACCCTAAACATCCAAAAACCTAACCCTAAGAGATGAAACACCAAAACAATGGGCCCTATTTGGGTAAATTGGCACATCAACTTCCCGGGCTCATAAATTTGGCATATGATCTCCGTTTAACGCGCACCATACCTCATTTGAAAGATATATATGGAGAATAAAGCTTTCGACTTCAAACATTATTTAGGGCCTCAAAACGGCTCCGAAAGTTCAGGACCCGAAAAACTGCCAAAAATAGTAAATTGTGCTACAATTAAGGAAACTAAAAAAATGAAAGAAACAATGGTGGGGGTCGAAGTTGAATGGGTGGGTGACCACCAATATCCAACTGGATCATTCCTCCCACCTTAGGAATCAATGGTATCGATTGTGTTGAGTGCCTCCATGAGATGGGGAAACTTCTACTGAACTTGGTCCCTGCTGAGCCACTTTCCTTGGTGTAGGAGTTGGCCAAATTTGACAACTTGATACAATTGTATTTGTTGCTGGAAAATATTCTTGATATGTTTTTCTATGATTCGATTAGTTTTGGCCTGTTCCATGCAGTACATGTTTAACTCTGTTGGTGTGACTTGTTATGCAATGTCTGATGTGTTTAGTAATAGTGGAAATTATGGTCAAAGGCAGTCCACATTGAACACTAGGTGCAAGCCAAGGAATGGTGGAATTATAAGCTTGAAAGAATTGTCCCCTACAACCTTAGTAATGGTTTAAGGCCCATATCAGAGAGGTCGAAGCTTTCGGTGGGGCCCAGTGAGGTGTTCCTTCTGCAAATATAATCAAACTTTGTCGCCCACCTGGAACTTGTGTGGCACCTGATGTTAATCATGACGTTGCTTGTACTTAGCGTTGGATCTATTCAATATGTCGTTCACCTGTTGGTAGATGTGATGAATACGCTCAATGAAGCTATTAGCCCTGTTAGCTTCAAACTGGACATGATCCAAATCTATCGGAGTAGCTGCAAATGGTATGGCCATATCAATGGGACATAGTGGCTGGAATCTCAATCCCACATGAAAAGGGTTGTGGCCAATTGAGCTATGGAGAGCTCTGTTGTAGCTGTGTTGGAAATAGGGGAAGTTCTCATCCCATGTGCGTAGATTCTTTGAGTTTTACATGTGCAGAATGTGTACAATCATCCCGTTGACGACATCTGTTTGGCCATTAATTTGGGTGTGGAAAGTCGTGGACTTAGTGAGCTTGGTATCCAACATCGACAAGAGACTTGACCAAAATGTAGTTAGGAACTTGCAGTCCCTATCTAAGATAATGGGCTATGGGATCCTAAAGTGTACCAACACTCATTCAAAGAAGAGCTTAGTAATGGCTTCTACTGTGATACTCTTCTTGCAGGCTGCCAGAATGTTCATATTAGAGAATTTATCGGTGAACACGAAAACACAGTCATTTCCATGCTTAGTAGAAGGCAGGCCTGACATGTAATCCATGGAGATGAATTCCCAAGATCAAATAGGAGTAGGCAGAGGAGCATATAGGCCTTGCTTCTTGATGTTCTGGACGCATGTAGTGTAGAATTTGGTGTACTTCCCCACATTTTATCGAAGGTTCAACCAATAAAAAATACTTCTACAACACTACCATTGTTTTCTCTATGTTGATATGTTTAGTGACCTGACTGTAGTGCGCCTCCAAAATCATCTTGGCACACTCGCTTGAAGGAACAAAAAGGTGTCTTAGGTGGCATAACTACGCATCATGGAGGTGAAAATTTAGAACTTACTTTCATTCCAGGAGTGTCTGGTATATGTTGCCAAATTTTGGATTGCTCTTGTAAAGATGCAGCCACCCTGCAGTCTCATGCCCATAAGAGTCGAGCACAGTGGTCAATGCCATGACCGAGGGTTAGTTGAGGCATTATGCAAAATTATTGGTGCTTCCCTTCTTGTACTTAATGTTCAAATGCAATTGTTGTAGGTATGTGGACCATTTCTGATGGTTATCATTCTGCAACTTCCCTTGTGTCTATATGAATTGTAGGGGTTGGTGGTCTGTGTGGATGACTATTTCCTTCCCCAGAATGTAATGCTTCCATTTTCGGCAGGCCTGCACAATAGAATACATCTCTTTGTCATAGCTGGGATACTTTTGTACTGTGTCTGAAAGTGTCTCACTGTGATATGCCACTGGATGCCCCTGCTGAGTAAGAACTTCACCAATAGCATAGTCGAAGGCATATGTGTCGATCTCAAATAGTTGCTGCAGGTATGTTAATGTGAAAACTGGTGCAGAGAAGATGAAATGCTTCAACTCGACAAACTCCTTCTGTTTTGATTCAAACCAAAATAAATTTTCTTTCTCTCCTCCCTTGATGACTTGACTCAAGGGCCAAGTGATATGAGAGAACCCCAACACGAACTTGTGGTAGAAGATGGCAAGGCCTAGAAACTTGCGGAGATTTGTCAGAGTCGTTGGGGATGGCTAATCCCGAATTATTTGTATCTTGGCTGTGTCCATATGCATACCCCACTCATCAATAATGTACCCCAGATATTGAACCTGGGTCATACCAAAAGTTCATTTCTCTAAATTGACACAAAACTTGTGTTACCGTAGGGTTTGGAGGACCTGTCAAATATGTGGAGATGCTCTTCCCAAATTTGGTTGAAGATCAAAATGTCATCCAAATACACCACCATGAATGAGTTGGTGAAGGGTCGCAAGATGTTATCCATCAAACTCATGAAGTTTGCGGGGGAATTTATCAACTAGAACGACATGACCAACCATTCGAAAAGGCCCTCCTTAGATTTGAAGGTAGTCTTCCACACATCAGAGGGTTTGATCAATACCTCATGATAGCCATAAATCAAGTCAATCTTGTTGAAATATTTAGCCCCCTTAAGCTTGTTCAGAAGGTCATCAATATTTGGGATTGGATACTTGTTTCAGACAATGATATTGCTTAGCACCCAATAATCAATACAAAGTCTCTAGGTCCTATCCTTCTTATGTACCAACATGATTGGGCTCCCACAGGGTGATGAACTTGGCTTGATATGCCCATTCTGCAAAAAATCCTGAATTCGCCTCTTGATTTCATCGTTCTCCATGACAAAGTGTCGATAGATTGGTCCATTGGGTAGTGACATGCCCGGGGTTAGATCAATCGAGTGCTTGACTTGATAGTGTAGAGGTACCCTTGTGGGTGAGGTGAAGATGTCCTTGTACTCTTCCACAACCTTATTCATCTGCTACTGTCGTGCAGAGGAGCCATGGACATAATCTTCTTCTTTCATTGAGTGTGAATCATAAGGAAAACGAATTTCCCGGTCTGGGAAATGATCTTACTGCATTTCTTCGCAACGATAAAAAAAATGGTGGTAGGTGGTGCTATCTCTGGTATCCTGTACAAATTATCACCCAAAGTAATAATAATAGTGCGAGGTCTAGACTCATACATAACATTCCACTTCCACAATTGTGGTTGGCCTAATAATACATCACAAACTTCAAGAGAAGCAACATTACACAATACCTCATCGTGAAGGGCTTGATGTTGTAGGGAAGGCAACACTGTTTGCTAATGCGGAGATCTCTCCCTTGGTGAAGCCACCTAATGGTGTACGATTATGGGTATGGTGTGGTTGGTAGGCCCAATTACTTCCTGACATCTTCTAAAATGAGGTTCTTTTGGCTCCCACTATCGATAATGAATTGTAGTAGGGAACCCTTCATCCACATATATGAGTGGAAGAGTCGCTCCCCCTCCTATGGATCTTTGGGCTCCTCCTTATGGATCTTGGTGGTGGCAACGATGGAGCTAGGCTCCGCATCGATAATTTGCTTCCCTTTTCCATTCTGCTTGTTGGTTTTTGACTCAGATTCAGAACATGTATCTGATTGGGAGGCCTTCAACTCGGCCACCACTAAATTCTTAGCTCGACACTCACTTGTGTTGTGAGTGGGGATATTATGGAACTCACACCATTTCCTTGTGTCATTATTTTTCTTCATGGTGTTTTTCTTCTCTTGTGGCTTTGGTGGGTTGTGCGAGGTTGCGCCGCCTTGGATTTTTCCTTTGTTTTGCAGCTTGGGGGCGCTTTTCCGTTACTTCAGATTCACAGATCCAAAGTATTACTTATTTTGTTTAAATTTTTGCTTGATCTTAATAGTGTATCCATAGGCGGTGCCAAGTGAGGAGATGTCCAAGAACTCCATCTCATCCTGGATGTACTTGTGTAAAAAGTCGCAGTACTTGAGTACCAAATTCCACTTAGAATCCTTGATACCCAACTTCATGCAAAGGGTATGGAAAACATTTGTGAACTCCCACACATCTTGGTCCCTTCCCTGCTGTGACGTGGTCCACTTTATGTATTTATATTCATAGCTATCGACAAGGTAATATTGTTCCTTGGTGGCATCTTGGAAAGAATTCTAAGTGGGTGTGGTTGAAAACAATGAGGATTCCTTCTCATCCTTTTGTTCACAGTAGGTTTCCCACCAATCCTTGGCATGTGGGGCGACTTTGAGAAGTGAAAAAGTAACTTTTCCTATTTGGATAAGTCATGAACTGAAAAGTATCCTTCCAACAGATTTAACCATCTATCTATGACCTTTGCATATATCTGGCCTTCAAATATGGGAATATTAAAGTTAACTTGTACCTTAAAAGGAGTGATGCCTTCAGAGTCGATGCATCGCCTGTGGGTAAACGTCGAAGGATCATGGAAAAACTATCCATCATCACATTCCTCTGTTGCTCGAGGGCTTCCTTGAGAATTTTTTTGAAAGGATGTCCTACCCCATCATCTTTATTTTCTTCCTCCATGGGAGACCATCGGGGTTTGCGAGGTTGGTCTTGCAAAGGTTCAACCAGTTTGATCCCTAAATCCTTATACCCTAACCATGTTGGGGATATGCAAAGAAAAACAGAGACAATAGACTACTCTAATACCACTGATCCATACTTATGCAGCGACGTAGAAAAAATATAGAAATGCACATATACACAGTGATGTAATATAAATAAAACTTCATTTCATTAATATCAAAGAACTGAAATATGCTCACATACATAAATGGGAATAAAGTAGTTAATCTCTAAGAAGATAGATACATGCCCCTAAACTATTTTTCAATGAGGCTTGAAGGCCTATTTATTATCGATGAACAATGGAAAACCGTAAACATCCAAAAAACTAACCCTAGGAGATGAAGTGCCAAAACTATGGGCCCCGTTTTGGTAAATTGGTATAAAAACTTCTCGGGGTCGTAACTTTGGTATACGGTCTCTGTTTTATGCACACCATACCTAGTTAGAAATATCTATCCAAGGACTACAACTTTTGATTGCAAACGTCATTTAGGGCCTCAAAAAGGCTTTGGAATTTCAAGACCCGAGAAACTTCCAAAAATAGTAAATTGTGCTACAATTAAGGAAACTGAAAAACTAAAAGAAACAATGGGGGGGTCCAAGTGGAATAGGCGGGTGGCCACCAATATACACCTGGATCACCAGATTGAATTGAAATGCCAAAAATAAGCAGGTCATGGACACACATATTAAGAGCACTCACCAATAAAGGGTCTAGCTATATCAAGTTCTCAAAGTAAGCCATCTCCTGCACCAAGGTAAGTGGCTTACTAAGGGCCAAGTTAGCAGACGTTTCTCTATATTATGGAGAAAATCAACAAAATGGAAAGCATTGGGTCTTAAGGGGGAGTACTGATCTAGGTGGATATTGGTGGCTACCCACCTATTCCACTGACTCACATCACAATTTCCTATTTTACAATTTCTAGTTCCTAAACTTCCTAAGTGGTTTTGAGGCCCTAAATGATTTTTTTTGAGGAAATGAGATAATGGTATTAAGAAATTTTACTCCTCAGATAAACCTTTCTTATGAGAAAACATGCACACCAAAAAAATATCCTATGCCAAAGATACAACCCTAGGAATTTAATGTTCCAACTTAACCCATCAGGGCCCATAAGCCTTTGGCGTTTCATCTCCTAGGTTTAGGTTTTTCGATGTTTAGGGTTTCTCATTATTTCTTAATGATAAAAAGGCATTCGAGCCTCATTGTAAAATAGTTCAAGAAGGTACACATCCATCGCATATTTTCTCAGACATAAGCTAACATCGTTCGTGCTAGTTTTCTTGCATTATGCATGTACACAATTTCAACATTTTTCATTTATTAATTGAAGTGAAGTTTCATTGTATCTCGGTGTTTCATTTATAAATATGTGTTTCATTTCATTCCCTTCATAAATACATATTAATTCCAAACCAATTCACTTCTATAAAGTAGGATTCCTTTAAGGGGATTCCACTTCGCTCAATGAATTACTATATGCCAACATTGTCATCAAGTTGGTTATTTGGAGAATTAGTGTTTTGAAATCCATGGATATATTCATTTTGTGAATAGAAAATCTTATTGATATAAATGTGAAAAGGATAAGAAGCATAAAAAACAAATAACTCATTATAATTACATAAGTTCTTGGCAATGGAATTAACAAGTCAAAATTTTATATAAGTCTTACTATATAGATAGACATAGAAAATATTTTTTATAAAGAAGCTATACATGTAGATTAAATTCAGTTAATTGTTATAGATTATACTTGAAAATTGGCTCCAAGTGATACTCCTTTATAGATTAAGAGAGGGAAGTACACAAATGAAATGAGAAAGGTACTTTGGAGTACATTGATAAAGAAACAAATAGACCTATCTAGCACCTTCAAGGAGGGTATGTTGTGAGAATAACTATTGGTCAACAAAACCACTAAATGTATGGTATTAAATACATTTATCAAAGAGGTATTGAATAACAATGTAAAGTTTAAGATTGAATCCCTCCAACATAATTCTCGTTTTGAACCTAACATGCAAGAATATCAATGATGATAGTCTAGCTTCAAGTTCTAAAATACTACGAATAAAAATTAAATCAATTTTTTGGGAATGATATAACAACACAACAATTCATCTCCTCGACAAGATATTCACAATTTAATCAACTTCAATCAATCTCCTCAAATTATCTTATTTGGGAAGATATGGCATGGATTCTAGAATACTTTCATTTCTCTTCAATCATCATTAAGATGTTGTCTAACACCTAATTGTGTCTAAATATATAGAGTTGTTCAATGATTCTATTTGTTCAATATTTGTAGAATGGTGATCCTATTTATTTGTCATGCGGAAAGAGTTAATCTTGCGGACAAAACCAACCTCCCTAGAAGCCTAAGACTTTCTAGTGACAAATAAGACAATTAAGAGCAATCCTTCTCTAAACAT
>APFE031461709.1:0-15028 GCA_000404065.3 Pinus taeda
CATATACACCTCAGTAAAATGGAGTCACAGAAAAGAATGAATAAGACGTTGATGGAAAGGGCAAGAAGCATGCTCAGTGGTGCCGGGTTAGGACAGGAATTCTGGGCAGAGGCGGTGGATACTGCATGTTACTTGGTCAACAGGTCACCTTCATCAGCGTTGGAGGATAAGACTCCAGAAGAAGTATGGACTGGTAAGAAACCCTCTCTTTCACATCTGAGGGTATTTGGATGTGATGCATATGTACATGTTCCAAAGGAGAAACGAACAAAGTTGGATAGTAAATCTGAAAGTGCATCTTTATTGGGTATAAGGATGGTTTAAAGGGTTATAAGCTTTGGAACCCAGTCACACGGAAGGTTGTGTATAGTCGAGATGTGGTGTTTAGAAGGTGAAAGATGTTATTAAACATGAAGTCCAACCAAGGAACTGGAAGTATAGTTTGAACTAAAAGGAGGAAGAATCATATCTCTGTAGCAAAGGAGGAATCAGAAGATGAAGAGCCACAAACTCCGGCTGTGAGAAGATCAGCTCGAGAAAGAAGGCAGCCAGAAGGTATAGTCCATCTGCTTTCTGTTCAAACTTTGCTTTGTCTGTTACTGATGATGATCCCAGAACTGTGAAGGAAGCAGTGGATTCAGAGGATGGAAAACTCTGGAAAGAGGCCATGGTTGATGAAATGGCATCTTTGCACAAAAATGAGGCTTGGGATCTGGTGGAGTTGCCGGCTGGAAGGAAACCCATTGGCAGCAAATGGGTGTTCAAGAAGAAGACAAATGCAGAAGGGAAGGTGGAGAAAACAAAGCTCGGTTGGTAGCAAACAGGTTATTCCCAGGTGCCGGGAATTGATTTTGGTGATATTTTTTCTCCTGTGGCCAAGGTAACTTCTATTAGATTAATTTTATCTGTTGCTGCTGCTTTTGATTTTGAGGTAGAACAGATGGATGTGAAGACAACATTTCTTCACGGGAATTGGAAGAGGAAATATACATGAAGCAACCTGAAGGCTTTGCGGTGAAGGGTAAGAAAGAACTAGTATGCAAGTTAAAGAAGTCTCTGTATGGTTAAAACAGTCACCAAGGATGTGGTATCAGAAATTTGATACATTTATACAGGGACTTGGCTTCACCAGAAGCAAAGCAGATCATTGTGTGTATTTTATATTAATTGGTGACCATGTTATTTATTTGGTCTTGTATGTGGATGATATGTTGTTGGGTGGAAATGACAAAGAAATTATCCAGGATTTGAAGACCCAATTGTCCTCCAAATTCGACATGAAAGATCTCGGTGCTGCAAACTATATTTTGGGCATGGAAATTAAAAGAGATCGGGCAAAGAGGAAGCTCTGGTTAAACCAGAGGAAGTATGTCGAGACAATATTGCAGAGGTTTAATATGCAGGATAGTAAACCGGTGAAGGTTCCTATTCCTGTAGGTGTGAGGTTATCTGCTGAACAATGACCCAAGACACAAGAAGAGGAAGAGGACATGTCCCGTGTTCCATATGCAAGTGCAGTCGGTAGCTTGATGTATGCCATGGTCTGTACTTGACCAGACATTGCACATGCAGTGGGAGTATTGAGCAGGTTTATGTCAAAACCAGGGAAGGAGCACTGGACAGCAGTGAAGCGGGTTTTCAGGTATTTGCGTGGCACTAGTGATTATGGTTTGTGCTACCAAGGTAGACCAGGATTGGACAGAGTGTTGGATATCCGTGGCTTTGTTAATGCATACTGGGCTGGAGATCTGGATCAGAGAAGATCTACAAGTGGGTATGTGTTTAACCTATTCGGAGTTGCAGTCAGTTGGATGAGTAAGAAACAATCTGTAGTGGCACTATCAACTACAGAGGCAGAATACATGGCAGCCACTCATGCAAGCAAGGAAGCAGTTTGGTTGCAGAGATTGTGTTCAAGTATGGGGTTAGTACAGGGAGCTATAAGGATAGACTGTGATAGCCAAAGTGCAATTTTCTTGGCAAAGGAACCCTGCTTATCATTCAAAGACAAAGCACATTGATGTTCAGTATCACTTTGTGAGGGATATGATAGAAGACAAAAAGGTGTTGCTGGTTAAGGTGGACACTTTGAAGAATACTGCAGATGCATTGACAAAATCTGTTAGTTCTGGGAAGTTCTCTTGGTGTAGAGAAACAATGGGTGTTTCAAGGTTGGAAAAATTACTAAGCTCTCTTGTGGCCCCCTGTGGAAAGAAAACAACAAGTGGGAGATTGTTCGGTTGTGTTATATTCTTTCCACATAGTTAATAGGGGGTTTGAGGGGTACCCGTAACCCCACTTTATGGGGTCCGGGGCAACGGCCCGGAAAATTTTGGTTTTGGACTCTATGTTAGGTTGGGCGGACCCACCTATGGTTTTGTGCATGATTTTCGCACATGTTTTTTGGACGCGATGGTTTTCGGTCCATGGTAGTGGATATGATGGTTTTTTGGTCCATGGTATTGACGTGATGGTTTTTCGGTCCATGGTATTGGATGCTTCGGCATGTATAAATATGTATTGTAACATTGAAAGGAAGTAATGAAAAATCAAGCTGGTAGTCTCGGTTTTGAGATCCAGTGGGAAATCTCTGTGTATATGTGTTTTATGTGTTATGCTCTCGCATTTTTATTTTTCCTGTGATTTAGAATTCGTATGCAGGTAATTTTCGTACGGGGTTAAAACCTACAATTTTGTAATTAAAAAATATATTCTTAAAATTACAAATTATTAGAGATAAATAAGGCAAAGTTGGATGACCTAAACACCATGTGAGAATGAAGAAGTTTTTAAGGAAGGATAACCTTTCAACCAATATTTAACAGCCTTTCAATCCCCTATCACTTGTAAGTTTAGATTGCTTGACACAATTAAGATGACTAACATAAAAAACATATTCATATTATTGTAGTACTTTTTAGGTAGTTGTAATTTTGTTCTTAGACTAAATTATTCATTCATGTTAGTCAGTTTTAGTTGTATTACTTATTAGCTAGTCACATATTTTAACCTGAAACTAAATTAGTGATTTACGTTATGTTAAAATTGGCAACTAGGGCCAGACTCCATGTGAATCACCTTATTTGTGAATACTGATAGTTTTCCTAGATTCCTCTCATCGAGAGGTGTAGGATTGATCAAAATATCATCCGATTCCGATAAGTATTTATGGAGATATGAATTTATTTTGATTATGGAAAAATTGTCAAAGTCAACCAGCAACTTATGTAGGCTCCGAAGCCCAACAGTCATGTCTATTCAACCTCAACATTTTGCATAAAAATACAAAGAGCGTTCTCCTCATTTTGACACTTCATCATCACACACTTGGGATCTCTTCCTCTCTCTACTTGTCTTTGGGTTTTAGTAGGAGGAGAGAACCTAAGGGATAATGTTGCCATGATCCAGAGAGCAGAAAGCTGGAACTGTCAGAAAAGTTGGAACTATTGGAAAAGTTAGAACTACCAGAACTATCGGAAAAGCCGGAACTACCGGAAAAGTCGTAACCGTCGGAAAAGTTGGAACTGTCGAAAGAGCTGGAAAAGCCAAAAAAGCCAAAAAATCTGGAACTGCCAGAACTGTCGAAAGAGCCAGAAAAGTTGGAACTGTCGGAAAAGCTAGAAAAGCCAGAATTGCTGGAAAAGTTGAAACTGCTGGAAAAGTCGGAACTACTGGAAAAGACAGAATTGCCGGAAAAGCCGGAACTGCCGGAAAAGCCAGAATTGCCGAAAAATCTGAAACTGTCGGAACTACTAGAAAGATGGAAAAGTCGAAAAAGCTAGAACTGCCGAAGGAGCCGGAAAATCCGAAAAAGCCAGAATTGCCGGAGGAGCTGGAAAAGCCAAAAAAGCTAGAATTGCCAACACTGCCGGAAAAGTCGGAACTACTGGAAGAGCTGGAATTGCCAGCACTGCCGGAAAAGTTGGAACTATTGGAAGAGCTGGAACTGCCAGAAAAGTTGAAACTGTTGGAAAAGCTAGAAAAGCCAGAAAAGTCGGAACTGCCGAAAAAGCCAGAACTACTAGAAAATTCAGAACTGCTAGAACTGCTGGAAAAGCCAGAATTGTCGAAACTGTCATGAACTGTCGGAACAGCCAGAGCATCTGTCTTCGAAGGAGAGCAGCATGCAAGGGACAACTAACTAACATTGGGACAATTGTATGGTACTTAGCAGCAAAGACACCAAGCATGCAATGTCACAGCTAGCATGCAAGGGACAACTAGCATGCAACAACAAGCATGCTAAGGACAACAAGCATGCTAGGGACTGTTACACAGTAATTTGTCACTGTCTCCTTGTCAGTCTCGCTACTGTGTCATGAAATCAAATCCATCATGCTCATGCTCTCTGAGTTGGCCAAATAACCCTCTTTGCCAAAGTTATTCGATCATCGTGACTGTTATTGAAATAACCACGCTGACTGGCGGCTTCTAGTGTAATTGATGCGCTTCCAGCGCGGAAGCACACGGGTTTCCCGCGCTGGTCGAATTTCATACCCAGTGCATCCTCTGTTTGTATTAAAACGCGCTGACATAGCTTCCCCCGTTACTGAGATGCGACGTCAGCGCGCCAGTCCAGTTATTCACCCACGCTGATCCTGTTTAGGCGAATTTGTTCTAACAGCCAGCCTTCCAGATGACTCCTGACCTGGTTGTTGGCCTTGTGAATGTCGCCCTCCCTTCTATGGCATGTTTGTTCGTCATATGAGCCACCTTTCTTGGAGATGAGCTTATCCTTCCACCATTCATGGAGACTCCTTCTCCTATATAAGCCTCCACCATTGCCATGAGCAGCTAGTTTTTGGAAGATAGTTTTTGACATAGAGGAATTCATAGTGCTTTAGTGCTGCTCTTAATAGGCAAGTTGGTGTGTTAAGTGTGGATTGCTAGAGAGCTTAAGGAAGGTTGTGAAGTCTTGTTTCCTTGTGTGAGAGAGAGAGTTTTTTGTCTTGGGAGATCTACCTCCAAGGGTGAATGCTTATGAGACTTGCTGGCTGGACCCTCTTGAGAAGGACTCAGCGTCAGAACATTGGTTGTACCTTTCTCTGTTTTTGACTAATAAAAGATATATGACTACTGTTATGGTTCCATTCTCATTTTTCTTATAATGGTTAATGTGAATTACATCCTTTCTGACTGATGTATAGTTTCTTTTACTAGATTTCACGCTTGTGTTTGTTCTCTCTTTGCATGTTCAGGTGTCCATCCACGAGGATAGTGGAGGATCGTGCCCGACCAGAGCAAAGGAACGAGAGCAGCATCTCTTCATCAAACAATAGCGTTGGAATCCAAGTAGGTGTTCATTGCCCACCTTTTAATTGCAACTAGGAACTTGCATAGTAGCATTGATTGATTGTTGCTAGACCCATTCTAGGCTAGTAGGGATCGCCTCTATCCGTAGAGGGGATTTACCTCTCCAACAATTTGGCGACTAAGCTGGGGACGTTGCTGGTGTCTTTTGTTGTTCATCCTTGTTTTGAGTTTGATTTTTATTCTCTTGTCAAAGATTGGGGATTAGTTTTCTGTTTTTGATTTCCTGGTCCACTCTGGGAAATGCCTTAATTGTTTTAAAAGCTATTACCTTGGTCTGGGAGCTTTTGGTTTGATTTTTCCTCTTTTTTAGCCTCAACGCGGTTTATATCAGAACAGTCACGCTAACATCGCGTATTTGTTTCTTTGACTTCACTGCCATCGCGCTTGTACGTTTAACAGTCGCGCTGACCTTGTTTTCGAGCCAGCGCCCTTAATCTGTGTCCTTCCGCGCTGACAGCGCAAAGTTGCTACGCGTGTTGTCTGGTCAGCGCTTAGTTGCTGAGGGTCACCCGCGCTGATCCTGTAGAATTGAATTTTGTTCAATTTTGCCTCCTGAACCTGTTGGTTTGACTATCCCCTGTTCTTTCCACCTGGTTTATGACTTGATTTATGTTGTCTGAACTGTGAGATACTTGCTTGCGAAGTCTTGTTCCGCAAGGATTCGTTTATTGCTTGTTTTTCATTTTTGCAAAACCTTCCTCTTCGCTTTCGCTGCTTGGTTTGTATCTTGCCATCATTTTTACAGTTGCTGGAATGTGTTGCCCTGTTTGACTGGTTTTAAACTCCCATCCTCTGGGTGTTTGCTTTTCTCTATTGATTTCGCACCCTAGACCTAGGGCATCTAGTGGTTGTGTGTGTGTCAAGCCTTCCATGGGATCTTGTTTTCTTGTTTGACCAGCCAACTTTAGATTTTCTTTTCACATTTGCTCGGTGATTGTTGAAAGTGTTTTGGTTGTGTTCCAAGCGATTTGCTTCCTCCTTGTTTGAATTCCTTTTTGTCTTGCTGAGCTTAGATCACATAGCTCATAAGCCTTAGTTTTTCCTTTGATTTGGAAAACTGCTTTGGTATCTTGGGGACTTTGTTGTCTTTTCATCGAGTGATTTTATTCCTTTTGCTTGGTGTGGCTATCTGTCAAATCATTTTAAGTGCTTTGTGCCATTGAAAAGAAAATCAAACTAATATCTTTTGCATTCAATAGTTAAAAGGGAAAAGAACATTTCGTTGATTTGTGTTTTCAAAAGAAAAGTTTCATTTCCTTGCCATTAGCTGCATTAGATTGTTTGATTGCTTGAGTTCACTTTGTTTGATTGAAAAATTCCTAACCTTCTCATAGTTAGAATTCATCGAACGAAATGATGTTCTTTGGCATGTAGTTTGCATCTAAGTAATTGTGAGAGATCATACGGTAGGGCCTGAAATCGAAACTTAATTCAAGATCAACCGTAAAATAAACCGAATTTACTTAAAAACGCATTGGAACTTAACGCAAATATCTATAGGTCTAGGCTAGAGACGTGCTCCAGCATCGTTAAACCTAGTCACTCTTGTTTTTGCATTAAGGTTGGGTGACTTTTCCTGGTGTGATTCAATTTTGGTCTAGCACGGATTTGGGCTCCCACGTACCATCGCGTATATAAGGGGAGACTCCACTAGGTTTGCATCCTTTATCCATAGGAAGCCGAGTCTGCCGCCTTGTGAACCGTAACGCACCGAACACAGCATTCGGGAAGATTGACTACAGTACGAAAAGTCCTTGGTTCTCATACGATTGCCAAGGTGTATAAGCAGTTTTACGAATTACTTGCTAAACCCTTTGCTTAGAATCTCCAGAGCAGTCACTTTTGATCCTTTTCGGACTCCCTAAAAGAAAAGATGTAAGTGAGTGTCTTGTCACTTCGTGCTCATTAAACATTCGAAGGAGACTAGAGTCATCTTTTCGTCCTTTTCTCGACTCTCGAAACATGAAAAGGTCAAGTTCAGTTCCTGTGTCTTAAAAAATTATTTGGCCACGATAACATTACTTGGTTAGATCTTGTGTGCGTTTAGTTTTGAGTAGGTTTTTATCGTTAGCTTGCTTAGGGTCTTTGTTTGATCATCTTGGCGGATCCATCAACTCCGTCTCCTGTCCCAAGTGACCAAGGGTCTCCATCTTCTGTTGCCCTTGAAACTCTGGTTTGTGACGCTCTTCCCATTGTTCCGAGCATCCAACCGTTGAATTCTCGAGCTCCAGAGGACGATTTCTACGAATTCTCTTGGAACCCTATTTGGGAGCCCTTTAAAGAGGATTTTCCTGCCACTCCTGTCGGTGTCCCATCTCCGATGGCTTCTTCCGATATGGGCGACACTTCTCCTGTGTCGAGTGGGTCGTCCGTCATGTCGAGTATAGATACTCCCATTTCGCCGACATCCCCCATCATCTCTACGCCCTACACCGTTACACCTTTGGGTATCACGGTGTCGGCGCGCTATAGATCCTTGAGGGATGCTATGAACTCTGCAGCTTCCTCTTCTGTTTGGGATCAAAACATTGTCCCTACCACAGGACCGTTTGTTTCCCAAGTCCACCATACTACGGTTACAGCAGTCCCATCCAACCCGACCGTTTGTGTCGCGGCGTCAACTCCAGTTGTTAGTGCCGTCACAGCATCATCTGTTGTCACTTCCGCTGCAGGCCCGTCTCGAGGTCCAGCGCAAAGTGGTCAGTCGACACATACTCCTAGAGTTGTGCACCCTGCAAGTGGTGCTCCTCCTACTTCCGATCATATGACGGCAGAGGAGGCATATTTTCAGTACTTGCGTAATGTCCAGAGCCCAGATGGGCAAGGCCCATATTATGATCCTGAGAATCATTACTTGTTTACCTCCTTGCCTGAAGTGCCTTACGATGAGGTTTCCATTCCGTTGAACGTGGCTTGGGGTACCACCGGGTATGGTGGTGGCCAGTACCATCCGGGACAAGGACAGCAAGGACCACCCTACCAGGGTCAACAGCCCTACTCGCGGCCTAACCATGGGCAGCAGTATGCTGGCCAAAATTACCCAGGTCAATAGGGAGGCCCACAAGGACAACCCAATCAGGGACAACCTTTGGTCTCTAGTGGTCCGGCTTTTACATATCTTGGGAAACCTTCTGGAAACCTGGGACAACCCAACGCTCAACAAGGACAACCCGGTACCCAACAAGGCTACCCTTCGGGGCAACCTTATGGGAACCAGGGACAACCTTATGGACAGCAAGGTCAACCTGGAAACCAGCAAGGCAACCCTTCTCGGCAAGGGGGCCAGCCTTACGTGCAGCAAGGCCAGCCTACCGCTCAACAACCATCTGGTCAACAAGGACAATCCTCGGTTGCGCAAGGGTAGCCCCTCACTCAGCAAGCTTGACCTTCTGGGCGAAC
This sequence comes from Pinus taeda, assembly GCA_000404065.3. Classification (NCBI taxonomy): domain Eukaryota; kingdom Viridiplantae; phylum Streptophyta; class Pinopsida; order Pinales; family Pinaceae; genus Pinus; species Pinus taeda. The sequence continues at coordinate 8,713 of APFE031461709.1, forward strand.
GGGGCTGTCTCATATCCGACCAAGACAACCTTCTAGCCAGACGGCTCAGCATGCAGGCGGGTACCAATCCCGACCTCCTCTTTCGGGTGGGTATCAATCCCAGCATCCTCTTTTAGGTGGGTATCAATCCCAGCCTCCATATTCAGGTGGGTACCAATCCCAACCTCCTTACTCGGGCGGGTACCAATCCCAACCTCCGTACTCGGGCGGGTATCAATCCCAGCCTCCGTACTCGGGCGGGTATCAATCCCAGCCTCCGTACTCGGGCGGGTATCAATCCCAGCCTCCGTATTCAGGTGAGTATCAATCCCAGCCTCCTTATTCAAGTGGGTATCAATCCCAGCCTCCTTATTCAGGTGGGTATCAGGCCCAACCTCCTTATTCGGGTGGGTACCAATCCCAACCCTCGCATTCAGGTGGGTATCAATCCCAATCTGGTCATCAAATGCCACCTGGTTCTCAGGCTCAGTATGGATACCAGCAACCCCAGGGGCAAAATCAGTATACCCCGTATCAAAATTACCAACAACCGCAGGGTAATCCCTATCAAAATTATCAACAACCTGCTGGCCAGTATGGTAACCAATGGGGCGCTGGGGGGAAGAATCAACAACCCGGTTCTGGAAATAACCCCTACAGTCAAAATCCTTATGGAAAAGGCCCATTTGGACCTGGCCCATTAGGACAAGGGCAATGGGGGCAACCAGGAACTGGATGGAATTCTGGTTCTACTTCATATCCGGGACAAATGTCTTTTAATCCGCAACTACCATTTCTAGCGACGTTGGAACTGCCCGATGTGTCGAAGTTAACGAACGATCCCATTCTGCACAATCCACAGTGGCCACCAGTTCCAACTAAGATACCTAGTGACTATCCCAAATTCGATGGGAAGGTCGGGGAGGACTCTCAAGCTCATGTGATGACGTATCACTTATGGTGTTCGTCAAATTCATGGCTCGATGATTCGATTCGGCTTCGCCTCTTTCAGAGGACCCTCACTAGTTCGGCAGCTAAATGGTATATTGAATTGACCCGTGCGTCATTTCAAGATTTCAATTCATTGGCCATGGCATTTTTGACTCATTTTCAGTTACCCATTCGGTATGAGACAGGGACTCACCTCCTTATGTCTCTTAAGCAGGATACTGCTACACATATCTCTGATCATATCCATGAATGGAGAAGGCGTCGCAGGTTGATCAAGTTCTGGATTCCTGATCAACTCCTCACCGACTGGTTCACAACTTCCTTTGTCCCCAAGATTGCGCGGGACATTGCTATGGGAGCTTGTGTAACTGAAGAGCAAGCGATCGCGCGCGCTCAGTACCTAGACTTAGTTTATTCTCAGTCTGGTACTTTATATGAGTACTTGCCGGATGCCCCCAGGCCCAGTACATCCAATTCTCCACCCAAGCCATCTGTCGATGGAGTCATTGGCTCTGTAAACAAGGCCCCTAAAAAATCATCGAACCCTGCGAAGAAAAAGTCAAGTGCATCCAAAGAAAACACTTCTCAGGGTGTTGTAAATTCTAGTAACACTTCCGAGGTCAACGTCGTCCAGTTCACCACGACGGGCAAGGCCTCGAAAGGAAAGAAAAAGGAAAAGGGGAAAGGGAAAAATAAATCCGAGCAACCCAAACAGGAATCCTCTAAACCTCCAGCCGAGGAAGGAGATAAACGCAAACCTAAGTATCCTTGCCTCATTTGTGAGGAGGATCACTACACTAAGGACTAGGCGGTCTGAAGTTAGTCATTTGTTGAAAGGTGCTCCTGGAGTCCCTGCGGTTCTGAAAGAACCCTTTCCCTCTCAGCAAACTCAAATGGTGGCTGACCCCTCTTCTTCTCCCTTCGGTTCCTAGGTCTTCATGGCTGGAACTATTCCTGTTCATATAACAACTCGAGCAAAGGAGTATCCGTCATCCGCAGGGAAGGAGCCAGAGGTTCCCTCAAGTGCTCCTTCGTCCAGCTCTGGTCCCCTCCATATCAAGAGACCGAGTACTGAGACGACAATCCGACCCCCTCCCAAAGGGGTACTCAGAAGGTTTTCTTATAATCCGAATGCTCGTGCTGCCCAGCACTATAGCATCGTAGAGGACTTAGCGCAGGCTTCGTCGGCTATGTCCGCCTTAGAGGTCCTTCAGAGTTTCCCCCCCCAGAGGAAGTCCCTACTATTAGCCATCGGTGGCATCGACCCAGCGGACTCGGATTTGATTACCTTCGACCTCGAGAGCCATGTTCCTCGACTGCCTCATCAGATCACTTTCCTCATTCAAGTCGTCATCAATTCTAAAATGATCCATCGTACAGTCATTGATGAGGGCACATCAACCTGCATTATGTCTATTGCATGTTGGAAAGCCATCGGGTCTCCGACACTGAGTCAGTCCCCAACGACCTTGGAAGCATTCGACGGGAGAGAATCTCGACCTTATGGTATTCTTCAAAGGCTACCAATTACCTTAGAAGGGAAGACTGTGGAAGTAGAAGTTGAGGTTGTGGATGCAAATCTCACGTATAACCTCCTTCTGGGCCGGAGTTGGACGTACGCTATGCATGCTGTGGCTTCATCCCTCTTCCGTGTCATTCGTTTCCCCCATCAGGGGAAAATTGTCACGGTCGACCAGCTTTCTTTCTTCGCTTCCTCTTCTGAGGGGAATGTACCGTTCATTGAGCATACCATCGTTTCTCTTGAAAGCGTGGGAGCTGGACTTTTCAAAGACCCTACCCTCATGGGTGTCTTTTCCCTCCCACCTCCGAGCCTTGCTTCACTTGCTTTGGTCTCGGCTCGCTCTAATCCTTCATTGCACTCTGTTGCAACCCTCGGCCCCTCTGCCCATGGGGGCACTGATCCTCTAGCTTGTAAACCTCGCTCGGCCGGGGGGCATGGGAAGATCATCGGTGCTGTTGATCATTTTATACAACAGGCCGAGCGATGCTTACATTATCTAGGCCGGTTATGCATAAGTGTGATAAGGCGAAGCCCTGAAAAGGGTTTGACTTGAAATAAGTATCATGCGAGCTCTTTATATTTTGTACATACATATGCTTTTTTACAGTGTGTTGTGTGTGTGTGCGTGTTTATTTGATTTTTGTCTTAGTGTGTCGGCGTGATTGCCACTTATTGTGTCTTTTGCTTCTTGAACAGATGTCTGGATCACCTTACGTTGGTTTCGCTGATGGTGCTTCCCGCAGTACTTGCAATCTGTCATCTGCGGCATGGGTGATCTACGATCCTCATGGTGAGTTAGTAGATATTCAAGGCGTGTGTCTGGGTTGTACAACAAACAATGTGGCTGAATATAGTGTTGTAATTGAATTATTAGCCGAGGCGATTAACCTTAGAATCGCTCATTGGTTGTAAACTTAAATTCGCAGCTTGTAGTCCACCAGCTCAACGAACGATATTCCGTCAGAGATCATCGTATTTTAAGGTTGTATTTACGTGTTAAGTTATTGGAAAGAGATTTTGATTACATTACTTATCATCAGATTCCAAGAATACTTAATGCAGTAACCGATGCATTGGCTAATTATGTATCAGACAGACATTTGCGTAATATGTAAATCAATAAAACATGAGAAGCATAAGATATAATAAAAACACCATGTCTATATATATATATATATATAAAATATATATATCGTGTGGCACACTAAGGTGCTCAAAAAATAATTGTACATGTCTAAAGTAAAGCCGACGTCCTCAGTACACTTGAGACGTATGTCGCTCAAAAACATCAGTGAAAATGAATCCTAGGCATCTACTATGGTAGGTTATGCTCTCTGTAGCATGCCACTGCTCGTGCCACCCGCCTCAAAAGGCGGTGCATCCTGGGTTCCACACCCACTGTATGAATCTGAGAAGCTATGGGGACCTCCTCGATTCCCTGGTAATCTGCCACTCCTGCCAGTAAGACCTCAAGGTTGTGCACCACAGTCTCCATCATGTCGCCTACTGGAGGAGCCAGGGCCAGGACCCCAGCGCCTTGTCCCTCTCTCCGTGCATCTGGAGCCAGACCAAGGGGTCTCGTGGGTCCCACATCTACATATCATAGAATTTATTAGGACATGTACATGAAAAATTTAAAAACATTACAAAAGATAAAAATCAAAAAGAGATCAAGTGTTTTACCTCCATCGTCCCACTGCTCTCCCGCAGGTAGTGGCATGTTGGGATCACCGCGGAAATCGATACCGGCATATGGCCAGTCCTTGACAAAGATGACCTGGCGATCCAGCCACTCTCGAAAGAAAACATCCCATGACACTGAGCGGCTGCCACCTCCACGCGGCATGACCCGGGCCCATCGAGAGGCCCTCGTCTCCCGTGGACTGCTAGGCGGATCCACAACCATAGTCTGCAACTGTAAAGCCGACACCCGCTCGAACATGAGTGGAAGTAAGAGCGACCCATAGTCGAACTGTTTCGACTCTCCACGTCGGCAGTTGCCTCTTCATGCTAGTCGTCACCACTGCTGCCCAGTTGAAAACAGTGGGCTGTAGACACTCGAGAGCTAGCATTAGATGGGCCTTTGAGGCCTCATGATTGGCCAAACTCCCTGCTGCCTGGGTCACCATGAAGAGTATGGTGCGAAGGACCATGTCACCGTCACCCACTGATGGAATGCTTACCTTCCCACTCCGTGTTTTATGCGCTTGTGGACACACTCGAGCCATGAGCTGGTCAAGCGTCTCGCCGCTGGGTCGTTGCCCCTCCAGGATGGGCATCACACCCCGGCGTGACAACCCAATCAAAAAATAAATGTCCTTGGAATTGAACTCGATGTTGCGGCCTCAGATCGTGAATTTCCCATCCACTAGGTTCCAAGCTTTGATCAAGAGCTGCAGAAGGTCCGGCTGTGCTCTCAGATGTGGAGTGAGGAAACATTTTAGGAAACCGCATGCCCGCATTGCATTTCCGCATCCCGCATTGGCATAAGCGGCAATATCTTTGTTATTGTGAGCCCTCTCTTGCCACACAAACGCCATTGCATCCTGCATGACCACCAAAAAACATTAGACTGCCAACCATTGAAGTTTATCCGTCCAAAATCTTAAAATTCAAGTTTCGTGGCGCTAGCGCGACTATTTTTAAAACAGTCGCACTGATAATGGCAGCCCTTTGTTTTTTCCTTGGGTCAACGTGGAAGCACACGGGTTTTCCGCGCTGACCCGGGAAGTGGTGTGTGCAATAATAATCGATCAGCGCGGACCCGATGGGCGAATCCGCGCTGACCGAGAGTGCACCAACGCTCAAAGAATTCGGCCAAATGGCCAAATCCCACGATGAAAATACTTAAAAAAGGACTCAAAACAAAGCGCAGGGCAAGAGGAACCTACCTGGAACAAGCTGCCAGATGAATGGTGTCCGCACGGGGTAGAATTCGCTCCGTCAACTTCACAGCTCCGCAATGTTCTCCAAGGCTCAAAATGGTAACTATGGTAAAAAATGATTTTTACCCCCCAATTTATGGTAAAAATTTCTTAATTGACTATGGTTTTTATGAAAAGTGGGTTTTTGTCATGTTTTACCATGGATTTAGTGCTAATGTCACTATATTATGCCTTTATGCATGTTTTACTATGTTTTTTAACATATCGAACCGGTTTATGCGGGTGGTTTTCTTGTGTAGGTCCTCGGAACCGGCGAAGTCGCAATGGTTCTATATACACTTGCTCCCAAAAAATGTCGTCTTTAAGCTCTTTTCCGACATAAAGCAAGAAAAGATAGCCGAGCCCCCTTTCAGCTCGTCAAAAGGAATGAGAGGCGGTCGCTTTTAAAGCTCTTTTTTCGACCGTTTAAATTAACAAAGATCGCCGGGTGTTTGTCGTTTCGCACTCGTTATTGGCTCTAAAACGACGTACTTTTGACCGCTTTTTTACTTTTTCGGGTCAAAGTTACTAATTACGAAAAGTACTCCTCGGTCGTAATGATTGGGCGGTTCTTTCGAGCATCGTTTTATACTTTTTTGGGCTCGAGAGACACAACTTTACGAAAAAGCACCCCCCTGGAGTTTTCTTTTCTGCCGTTTTTTCAAACTCTCTAAACAGGAAAAGACACCGAGTTCTTCCTTTGTCAGACTCGTTAAAACTTAATGACATCGGATCCCATTGAAATGACGCTCCTCAAGCATATGCTATCCCCGTCAAGCTTGTCATCTAAAAATAACCGGGGTACTCGCCAGAAATGATGGCGGAATAAAGGAATCATAATCGTCGTCATCGGCAGTATGTCGCTCTTGAACATGGCACTGTTTGCATTCGTGTCTGGGTGGGGACATCTCATCTCATTTCACATTTGCCTCCATGGGTT
>APFE031461712.1:0-11721 GCA_000404065.3 Pinus taeda
TTGACCCAGACACCGACACAGACAGACCCTAAATTCAAACCACACCGACACAAGGAGGAAGATATAGGTATATATATGTGTGTATATATATATATATATATATATATTCCGAACTCATTCTCGCCTCTACTTGCTCTGGAATTGATAAGTTCATTATGTTTTGGTTTTTTTTAATTTCTATTCTTGTGCTTTCTATTTTTGAAAAAGATGTCACGTAAATGCTTTTTGATGCCAGTTTATGCTTTTTCCATCACTGATGCTTTTGTTGACGAGTTCATGCTTTTTCTGTCGAATGGGCTCATGTTTTTTTTGAAGGGAAATATCAAACGCACATCTTGCCCATAGGGCTTCCATTTATGTTTTGCTTTTATTTATAATTTAGTGTTCATTTAATTTTTATTTTAAAATTTTATTTACTTTTGTAGATGTTTGTAGTAGGGTGTTGAAAAGCTTTGAGATCCAAGAGTTTGATCGATATATTATGTTATTTATTTTTTATTTTATTTAATAGTTGTTATATGAAATTTATTGAATATTAATATGATTTTTTATTTAAAATTGCAAAGTAATATGTATTTAGGGTAAGTGTCTTAACAAATTTGCAAAACTCTTTTTAATAAGTTTAAAAAGAGCAAGTAGAAAATTGTGTGTGTACGAATATTTACAATGAGGGGCGTCCTCCTTGATATATAAGAATATAGGAATTAGTGTAACCATATAAATGAAATGGCTAGCAAACTCAAATGAACATCAAAACACTCAGCTCATGATATATTTCACATAGCCAAGCCAAAAAAAAAATCATGAACATCTCAAAACTCATAATTAAATTTGTATTAAAACTCATAATTAATTTGTCTTCCATAAAAATTTTCTATTTATTACTGGAGTAAGATTTTTGTCCATTTTACTTTTCTAGGAAATAAACTTATTAAGGGCTTTTAGAAATGTAACTGAATATTGTTTATCAATCCTAATGTAGTTGGATTTGAGATCTAACCACATATGAGGGGCTTGGGTGGAAGTGAATTTTTTAAACCAATTTGTGTCAACTCAACCCTAATGTAGTTGGTTTGAGATCTAACAATGTATGAGGGGCTTGCTAGATGGGAACCTTTTAAACCAATTTATGTCAATAGAAAGTCACATATATATTTCTATGAATTATTATTTAGTATTTACATTTATTCTACTCTTCCATTGTTATAGTTAGCCCAGTGAAAAACATTTTTTTGTGCTTAATTTCCTAACAAAATGTAGCACTGTAGAAGACTTGAACATTTTTTAGCAGGTGAGCTTTCCGTCTTTTGCCTGGCTACTATTGTCAACATCCCATTTTGATATGGCTTCTTGAAACTTATGTTTTTTTTCATACCCACATTTTAATTTGATCTTAGGTATGTTCTTAATAATTTTATCAAAGTATGCATTTCACCATGAACATTATGCATGCTTAAATTAAAATCAGATTGAATTAACTTGATTGCATGTTCCTATTTAATATTCATGCAAACTAGTGTGGTACTCAATGGTCATTGTAGGCGTTGATGTTCAACATTTAAACCTAGTATTCAAAATGCAGTTTATTTATAGTTCTACGGATAAAGAAGGAAATGGTATCTCTTAGTTTTCTGAATTGTTTCATTGCCATATTGTTCGACTACGTCATACCAACATATCTATCTATCTATCTATCTATCTATCTATCTATCTATCTATCTATCTATATATATATATAAATATATATACTATATATATATATATAGACTATATCATACCATTTTTTTTAGGTTAGGTTTGTTTTGTATCTTTAGTTGGTAACAAGTAGATATTTGTGAAGACATTTTCTAGAAATAGTTAGGGAATTAATTAATTCACTCGAAATACTATAACTCTAAATGTAGAAAGTTATAACATTATTGACTATGTGAAAGTCAAGATTCAACAGTAAAATTTGTTAAAAAGCAATTGCAATGTAGATGTTATTTAATTGATCAAATAAACAAAATCATTTTATGCCTTATTTTCTACCTCATCTTACAAGTGGGATACAAAGATTTATTGAGATTTGGAGTAGCAAAACCATTATTTTGAGTTGGAGAGCTCGTACACCATTGATAATATGAGGGAAAATATTTGACACAACGGTATACATCTTTCTTGGTGATGTTTAATCTTCCTAGCAAGCAAGTAGAAAATGGTTGTTGCTTAGGTTATTATAACATCTAAAATGAATCAACTCTTCACTTGGTTTTGTGTCTAAGAGATAAAATCCATATCATGGTCAAAACTACAAGTAGGAAGAAAGTTACTCTTGAGGTTGAGAGGTTAGATACCTTTAACAAAGTTGAGGCCAAAGTTCAATACAAGGAAACATTTTCTTGAGATTGTAAAAGATTGATATTTTTTAGAAGAAGTGAGAAGATGATAGCATTGTGGTCAATTATAACATTTATAAGAATCTATACTACTTCTTTGCCTTAATCTTCAAGGGGTTAAGAGGGGAAACAATATTTAATTTATTGCATTCTCTTGTGAAGACATCAATCCTTTGTAAGCACCAACTTATAGTAATTGTTGGCTCCAACATGAACTCAACCATCACTACACCAGAACATGGACTTCAAATCAGGCTTGCGCTAGATATTCAAAGACATAACTCATCCCTAAAACATGGCCTTCAAACATCAAAGCATGTCCTCTAAAACTCGGCCTTCCAACCACATAACTCATCCCCTTAAACTCGGGTTTTGAAAGGAAAGTATTCATCCTTGAAAAAGATAAATAAAACATACAAAAGATCTTCCCCAAGCAAAAAGACAAAAATCCTTCAAATATGTGCCAAAAACCTTCCATAGAGAACTACTTCAACACAGATGCACTTCACTTCTTCTTAGTTCATGAGGTATGAACCTCAGACCTTCTCCCTGGATCTACTAAAACTAGAACCAAATTATTGAGTCGAGTGGTTAGAGAAGTTCATTTTCACACCTATTTATTTGTGTTTGGATTTTGGGTTAGGGTTGACTTGTCCACTAGTTGGGATGACTTGCTCAATTGGCATAACATATAGTGAGTATTAAAAAATTCATTTATCCTCAACTTTGAGAATTTATAAAGAATTCCATATATGATTGGAACGGTCGTGGAAACAACTTTCTAAAAATATATCTTATGCTCCCATTTGAGCTGGGTATTTGGAGAAAATTAACCTTCAAAGGTAGAGTACCTAATCAGTTGGGTCATATTAAAAAAATATTTGATATCTCCTCATTCCTATAGAATTAGAGGGAGTTCCATATAACATTGGAAAAGTATCATAATATCTTATTTCACTATATAATTTACTCTTTCATTTGGACAACCTTTGACATCAACAACAACCATTTTCAACACTCACCACTTCTAAGTTAAGCAAATGAAGAATCTTCTATTCTACATGTGTTGTGATGTCCATATGAGCGAGCCAGTAATAGGTCTAGTTTTATGGTGATTGGTTTGCAAATACCCATTAGATGAAATTTCAAATGTCAGTGGAACAAGATGATCCATGTTCATGTTCTAATTTTCTCTCTTCCATTTGGTTACTGCCATTTGAAGGGGATTAAATTTGTTATAATTCTCGACCCCATTACAAGCAACTTGTCTAGCATAACACTGATACCAATATTCTCATCATGATTTGGCCTTTCTTTCCTCCATCCCAAGTTACCAAACCTTATATTCACTACGATGTTCATATCATCTAACCTCATATCGGACTCTTGGATTCCATGCTAAAGAAAAGCAAAATCCTCTGCCATATGTGCATTGTAACCTGAAGGTATAATTCAGTGGAGGAAACCAACACATTGATCTGAAGAAAAGAAGAAAATAAGCATGATGGGAGAGATATTGGCCTCTAAAGGTTGGGAGAAGCAACTATGGTGATCTGAAGCATTTAATATTAAAATGAAACATGGGCCTATAGTGTAAGACCTCAAAATAAAACAGTCATGTCCAGTGATTCCCAACAATGTAAGGCCCACCACCCTTGTTGCTATGCTACCTCTTGATGCCATTGATCCTACTCCAAAATTGTACATCGCTTGGGTTTAAGTTCATTTGTGAGCAATTGCTAGTGGTGGTGCTAAGCTATTTTTCCTCCTCTTTTTCGCTCCACGCATCCTTGGCTACCACCCTTGAATGTTAATCAGGTGCTCAATATTTAGCTCAAAACCTCAATGATCGCACCCATCTCAGAAAAAGGATCTGAATGCAACTCGTTTCACTGAAAATCGAGTTCGTATGAGGAAGATGTCACGTTCCATCCACTTTTCCAAACAGAAGAAATTTTTAAAAAAATTGCACAGTCAATAGTCTGTACTGCTGATGTGGCAAGTGACTGTGCAAGGTCAACATTGGTCAACAATCCAATTAGGCCTCGAAAAGTGTCATATTTTTGTTAGTTATCAAATATGGTGACGTGGCATGATTTGTTTGGTTATTGGGGGACGAATGAGGAGGGGACAAGTGGCAAGCCTAGAGGTTGCCACGTCTCCCTCCCAAAAGGTCAGCTCAGTGCGCAGTGGAACAAATTTTGTGGCAGGCTGGGGGGGCGAACATGGGACCTGTACTAAACAACCGCAACACATTTCCATTACACCACCACATTACAACTTAACCATTATGTTTACCGCACCTATTTCAAGTTTAATGTAATGCAAGTTGGGGGTTAAGAGGGCCAACTCGCAGGCCAACCCTCCCATGTGAACGCTCCATTGGTGGTTACGGTCATATGTATTCAACAGTCATCATAAATTGTGCCACATAAACCATAACCATTAGCATTATGCCATTACATGTGTCCGCCTCCACCAACACCACCGAAGTTAACGGTTATTAAAAATGTGGTTTGCGTTAATCACGTTTAGTGGTTAATTAAGTGCATTTTAAAATTAATTAACTCTAGTTTAACTTGGCAGAAATTATGGCAGACCTCCAGAATTGGTGCTAACTCCAGTTTTAGTGGATTCAATTGGAGTTCCTCCAGTTTTAGAGGATTTTTCCTAGGGAATGCTTTTCTGACCACAACTGGAGCAAAATTTGAACAAATTGAGCTAGAAAAAAGGTGTTCCTAGCTAATTTGAGCATCCTTAACACATTGAATAAGGTTTAAGGAGCATTATAGCTTTGTAAACAACATTTTTTTTACCACATTGAGCTAATACAGAGGCCCAGACCATGGACGCTAGACCAAGGAGATGTAGCCCAGGACGGGTGAAATCCTTCATCGAAACACTGTGTTAAGAGTTCATGTTGATGGTTTGTTGTACTTTTCATTAGTTTTTTTCAACACTTGTTTTTAATGCTATTTTTCTCATGTATTTCACCTAAAACTTGATAAAATTTACATGTTTCTAATCATGAACACCATAAGAGAAACATGCACAAGAAGCAATTTAAAAGCATTTGCTTGTAAATCTGAAATTTAAATTAGCACAACAAAAAAAACATTCAACAACATATCAAGTAGCTCAACAAGTTGAGTTTAGAGAGTGGGAGAATGTGAAAAACTATCAACTTCCAATTTGAAAATCCAATCATTGAAATCATATTGAACTAAGTGGAATATTCAAAAATCATGAGAACTTAGTCAGTTATAACTACCTCACATGGAAATGGTCATAGATGAATGACTTACTTAAAGTATTTGAATCCCAAAAGATGATATCTAATATAATGCACTGCAAAAACCCCTCAATACTTAAATAGTTCAATACTCTAAATTAATAATTTTGAAAGACTTTGGATTCATGTAGAATGTCTTTATAGGATAAGAAAAAACAATATATCGGTAGGTCAATAGAAAATTTATGACATAAGAAAGTTGAAACACTACCCACAATATAATTTTCCAACTGCAACGATTTTTTTAACCATGGTAGTATACCTTCTCTATAAATAATTTAAACTCAAGATGACATACCTGTAGAGAATGTTTAGTAACATTAATTCGAAAATATTTTTTACATTGAAATGAATCCACTAGACTTTGCAGCGACCAATCATTTACATGTGTCCATAAAAAAAGATATCATAAATTAGGTAACTCACAACAGTTGTAATAGCCGAAGAATATACCTACCTAAAAGACACCATAGATGCTTGTCGTACCACAATCCAATTAGAAACATGAACATGTTGAAAAGTATGCTATTTGTTGAACTTAATTAAAAAGAAAAATATGTATCATTTAAAATATAAAATAAACTTTACATGAATTTAATAGTATGTAATTTTGGTTTTCCAAAAGGAAAATGACACATGTATTCCATGTGAAAATGCATATCAGTGGATTCCAAAAATAACTTCATAAGTTACCTTCATAGCACTACCAACTTCCCCCGATGGGAGTGCACATGCATTGGTACAAATGGCATGTGATCGGCCATCCAGGCCTGCCTCTCCTCCATGTGAATATTAATGTTGCAGTGATGACAAGACTCGATACTTACTCCTCTGGTGTGACACTCCTCCTCAAGCACTTTGACGATAAATGTGAACCTTTGTACATGATTTAGCTCAATTTGACAGTTTGGGCAATGAGTTTGGCTGGTAAGGAGTTTGATAGCAATCAGGTTTGTCTTTATGGTGCCTCACAGGGGCTATGGCCTTGGGTGAGGAAGGAAAAGGGCACTTGTAGTAGCTTGAAGTGGTTCGACATCAGTCTCCTAGTCTACCCTTGGGACCATGGTACAAAGACAGTCAAAAGTCTAGTTCTTCTCCCTCGCTTCTATTGGAAACAAAGACTTTTCATCACTCTGCTAGCTCCTGGACCCTCTCTTGCTTGAGCGAACCACCACAGATCTTTACAAGTGCATGGAGTTTTATTTGGCAACTGGTATTTTATGCTTTGAGGTCGGGTCTCGCCCTTAGCCCGAATGACATTTCAGTCTCTCGGCCAACATTTGGGGGTGGGGGTTATGTTGATGTGCATCCTTGGGGAGGTGTCTTAGAATTATTTTACTCTGGAACCTATGTTGGGTAAAATTGAGCCCTTCTCACCTTATTGGTAGTACTATAGCAATGTTGGATACATTGTAGCACCCGCTGTAATGATCCCCATCCCCCTCCTAGAAATTTTGTCAATAGTTCTGGTTTCTTCTTGTGTCTGTCACAACATGCTAAGGCCATATAGCCATATGAAAATAATGTATGTAAATTGTGTACGTTGGTATTCTCCAGACCCCAATCTCAGAAAGTTTGGTTGGAATGAGGGAGTGGGCGATGTTGAGAGCATTTTTGTACGCTATTTTATTTTGAACATCTAATGAAAGCCATTTTGAAAGGAAAAATAAAAGAACAACGACAACGATACTCTCATTTCCCTATTGTGTTAAAAATGGAATGTAGATCATCGAATTTATTGAGCTCAAAATATGCCTTCCTCTCCTCTTTACCAAAGTTAAACCTCATTACACTTGTCGGATTTACTAGATCAGATGGCTATCACTCCCCGCCGACTTCATCACTTTCAAGAATGAGCCCTCGACCCGCTTCCCAGGCTGTCGGGTTGTGGCATTACCTCTATATATTGTTGGGCGAGGAAAGTTTGAGAAGGTAAGTGGGCTCTTGAGAAGTTACAAGTGAATAGATTAGCTTTTGTGAAGGAATTGTTTGTTACAAACATGTCAAGCGATTGCGCAAACTATGACTACGCTGACAAGAACCCCTACACATATGTTTTCTTTTAGTCTCAATTTCTTATCAATCTCTCTTCATTTTCCTTTTAAAATTTCGTGTCATTTGTCACGATTTCAAATTTAGCTACATCTGAGCTCATTCGATTTTGTGTTGTTTTGTTTCAAAGTAAAAAGGGCTTCCAGATGGATGGTATTGTGGAGACCGCTTATGAAATGGGGTATTGAGTTATATGTAGTAGTTATAAGTTTCATTTCCATGGTTTTGAAATGATATGATAATTGAATATATTTGGATTTGATGTGAACATGCATGGTGTAAATGTATCTATGGAGAATGAATGCAAGTGCGACCCCAACTGCCAGTGCGGTTCTTGCAGCTACCACACCTGATTCAAAATATAATCTCTTCAATGGTGGTTTTCAATACGGGTGTTATAAGTCCAATATAATCTCTTCAATAATAGTTGTCTCTCCAATTGGAGTGTAATAAGTCCAATATGTTCCACCAGGCATGATGTTACTATACTAGGAATTTTAAATAAAGACTCAATTTACATAGATTTGGGATTTTTAGTGTCGCTTGTATTGTTCGTGCCATGCCAATTAATATGCTACTCACCTTAAGCCATCTTTGACGCTTTTGGAAAAAATTATCTCTGGTTTGTATTGCAGGGTGAACCATATGGGGAATTCCAATTATTTAATTGAGGGATACTATTAATTGCGTTGATGTTTACGTGTGCGAAATTTCCTTATGGGAAAGTTCATTTTTCGGAGTTCCTCTACACAATGATTCTTTGGCACAAGGAAATTCAAAGTGGTGGTATCTACAAAGAATACTACGTATAAAAATTATTTGGAAGTTTGAGATCTTAACATTAATCTTTATATAATAATAATATGTGCCATACTTAATTTTTTTTTAATACAATTTCTTAATTGTATGTTTCAATCGTACATATACTGTAATTTATGGTTGTTATTAATGATAAAACTTTTGAACCAAATTTCCCTTTTAGATAAAACTTAGGCTTGGTTGATTAAATGGTCCATATGATATTGCGTAGTGATTTGTTGAACTTCTTTTGGTACATTTCGTGGTTATAACATCTTTGTACTCGTAAAACGATACTCTTGGGTCGTAGTCACACACACTACACTCGTTGCACTTGGGGAATGTGTATAAAGTGATGTTTTCATGTATAGTCATCATTTTTCAAGTATATTTAAGTTTTCTTGAGGAGTTTGTATGTGTCGTGCGTGGTTCTATGTCTAAACTCATCATGTTCACCCCTCACCTCATATTTCAGACTTCGACAAATATTTGGCTTCAAAGTAAACTCATTAAGGCGAAGAGCACACAAGCACACTATGAAGCCTTTATGGGTAATCCTTCATTTTTTGGAAGAGAACCATGCACCCTCCAAGGGCACAAGGCTCAAAATAATGGGTTTTCTACTCAAAATCTCAATAAAGCTTTGTATCCCACCTCGAAGATGAGGTAGCAAATGAGGCATAGAATTATTTCGTATATTTAATGAATTAAGGCTCATGGATCCTCCAATTTCTTTCCAACAAATTTTAATGTTGAATCTTGAATTTCACATTGTCAATAATTCTAGAACTCTCTACATTTACAGTTATAGTATTTCTAGTGAATTAATTCCCTTACTCTTTCCAGAAAATGTCTTCACAAATATTATTCATTAGAAACGAATGACACAAAACAATTTAACCTATTCTAAACAAAAGAAGTTGTCTGATAAAGTCAAACAACTATTGCAATAAAGAAATTCATAGAAGTAAGATAGAAGTTTTGCTTCTCTATTCCTAGAACTACAAATGAACTTCACTTCCAATACCAAGTTTGTAGGTAAATCACAAAAAATAGGTGTGACAATCTACAAAGTTCCAAAATATATTATGTTCATGAAAACTAATTCAATGATATTTTACTAAAATCACAACTCCTTGGGTCTATTTCAGAGACAATGAAATCCAAAATATGTATCATGCATAGCCAAAGTTCTAAATATGTAACCATATATGTATCATGCATAGCCAAAGTGCTAAATATGTAACCATTTCATGCGTTGCAAAATTTTCATGAAACTAATTTAGGGATATTTTAACCAAAATTCCTACTCTTTGGGTTATTTCAAACAACTAAAAATGAAAATAAGTACCATCAGGTAAGACATACTAAGGTGGTTTTTTTTTATTAGTTTTTTCCTTGTTTTCAATTTCCTGTTGGGCATAACTAGAGGGCTCAACATGTAAACATTTCTTCTATTTTGAGAGAAAAATATTTTGTTCTTTTTTCCAATAACGAGTATAGGGTGCTAAGGAAAACAACTCAAAAATAAAAAAGAACCCAAAAGAATAAAATAAAGGATTCATCTAAACATGTTGAGAACTACTTGTATATACAACGCAAAAAGATATTTATGATTACCATAAGTTGTAGGTAAAAGTAGTTGTGACAATTTAGAATAGGTTCTCTTCAACTCAGTGTCAAATTGGATGGTGAAATGATTAAACAAATAAATTCAAAAGATAAACCATGTATGCAACTCTAGACAAAACAAAATAACATTTTATCATTTTGCTACACTACAACACATTAACTTTTGAAGATGACAATATAACAAAATTCCAAAGGAATGATTCCAAGTTATGCCATGTAAGGGATATATGTAGTCATGACATAAAATGTTTTTTACATGTAATCAATGATGAACGATAAAAGTTGTGAGAAATCACTAAGCATTGTACTTTATCTATATAGTAAAAGGTTTAAAATTATTTGTAATATATCATGCCTCAATATTGTAGAGTACCAACCTAATAAAATTTTATGCAATGATATTTGTTACTATGACTTTTTATAAATTATAAGAGAAATAATTAATTATTGAAAAATGTTGTGTTACGCTAATAAGGTAGCTTAGTTGTTCATTTTTGTTCAAAATGAGATACTCCAAATAGCATTTTGAATTAATGAACCTACGAAAAAATAGGAAAATACTATCAAAAAAGACATTGACCACCATCCCCCAAAAAATAGGAAAATACTATCAAACAAGACATTGACCACCATCCAACATGGTCATGCATACACAAGGCTTGCCATTACCAAAACTGGATCTAGATCCACAATATATACCAAAACCAACAATCTTCCTATAGCCAAAGTTTCTCAATTCCTTGACGTCAATGTCTACAATGAACATTGAGTATTAGAATAGTTTGCATGAATATTAAATAGGAACATGCAATCAAGAAAATTTAATATGATTTTAGTTTAAGCACTGGTAAGGTTGATGGTGAAATACATACTCAAGAAAACTATTAAGCACATATGATTGAATAAAAAAGTGGGTAGGAAAAAGAAATCATAAATTTCAAAAAGCCATATCAAATTGAGACATTGAGAATAGTAGCCATGCAAAAGAGGAAAAAAACTGAAAGCTTGCTTGCCTACTAAAAATTTGTTAAGCCTTCTGTAATTTGCATATCTTATTAAGAAATTAAAAATAAAAATAAAATGTTTCTCAATAGACTAACTATAAAAATTAAAAAACAGTGATAATTGACTAAATAATAATTAACTAATATATACATTTATATACTTCTTTATTGGCAAGATGTGTGTTTGAGATTTAAAAAAGTATGAGTAGAAGGAAAAAAAATAAACAACAAAAAAATCAAAATCAAATATAGAAAGTGCGAGAAATGAAATTTAAAAAAAACAAAAGCATCAACCCATCCTTTTATGCAAAAACAGAAAAGCGCACGAATTGAAATTTAGAAAGAAGGGAAGAGAGAGCAGGGATTTTCTCAACTATTGTAGAGGAAGTGCAAGTAGATGCGGGAAAACTCCATAGCCGTTGAACAACGTTGGGGAATTGAATTGCTATATATATATACATATTGAGTCTTATCTAGTCTGCTATGCTTTGAGTTTGGGTTTGTTTGTGTCTAGGTCGAGTTTGAGTTGGTCGATCATGTTATATATGTGTGGGTATGGGGTGTG
>APFE031461713.1:0-14516 GCA_000404065.3 Pinus taeda
ATATGAGGGTGGGGACTAAGGGATATATTGGGAAAACAATATTTTCTTTGAATAATATTTCCTCTTTCCTCATTTCCACTTTGATATATGAAAGAGTAAACTACGGGGAAAATTATACGAAAATAATATTCACAATTATTATACACTCACAATGACAACCAATAGATAGGATAAATGTGAGAGTACATTCTATTAACAAGATATATATATTAATACAATGTGTTATGATCCTTGTTTTTAATATGCCAATTGGTCTCTTGGACTCCAATGATTGTTCATATTCCACACCATAACCTTTAGCACGTTAGGTGTCCAATATTCCCACCCTTAATTCGAAGGGGTATATATTAGTCCAAGAAGAGAGTTGTAATACAAAAAGTACATGGAAACAATTGGCTGATTGTGCTCTCTAAAATGATGGTATATGGTGGGATAACTTGAGGTCTCAACCGATGGTGGTTTAAGATTGACTTCCAACACTAGAACACTTAGTTCAATTCCTGGAATAGTTCCAAATCTACTTAGAAGTTGAAGTCTTCTACTAAAGGAAGTGTTCCCTAATGTTGTGAAAAGGGAGACCATTGAGGTGTCAAACTAGAACGCTTGATGTAGTTCCTATAATAGTTCCAAATATGGCTAGAAGTTGAAGTCATCTGCGACAGGAAGTTTTCTCTAATGTTCTTGGAAAAAGGAGACCATCAAGGTCTCAACCTGCAGTGGTTTAAGGAAGGCCACCAACCAAAACAAATGTTCATGGGGGCATCACTCTATTTATAGCTACAACTTTGAATCTAGTTATGGTTGAATCTAGCTCTAGGCTCAGAGAATAGGCTTAGAATGTGGCTGAGGCTCGCTTGATGTATCTTTGAATCTCGTAGATGACCATTAATTCCCCACTTCCCAGATACAAGGTGAGAAGGTAAAGAAATCTCAAATACAAGATGTGTCAATACTCATGGAAAAAAATTGTGCTATGACTAAAATATCTTCTTATTTGTTGAAGCCCATTGATAAGAAGTGATCCATCCAAGGTGAATCTTTGTTCTTGTAGGAAGCTTGTTTCTAAAGCATTTGTTCAAATGATGAGTATTTTTATCACAATTCTCACACAGATGAAGATCAAAACAATAAATTTTGACATGGCCTACTTGTTACAGTGTTGGCATTTGATAATATGTTGTGAATGTGGATGAGGAGTAGGATCTAGAAGAATTGAAGATGAAACGCCTTGAAGAAATCAAACATTTTGAAATTGAATGAGCTTAGAATAGTTCAAGATGTAAGAGGAAACATATTTTTTATATCCAAGAACATTTTTTTCCTTGTTTTTAACAACTCTTCGAAAGGTCTAATGATGGGCTTGGCAAGTCTAGAGTAAGCATCTACAACTTCATGGAAGTTTTATCCAAAAGTGGGCACTAGATATGAATCAACCTCAAATTTATTGGTTTGATCACTTTTGGCAGTTCATTGGTGTCTATCTCAAACTCAAACAAAGAATTGCTCTAATAAAAAAATAGTTTAGAATGATGACTACATTGTTATAACTCATGTTGTTGGAGCTAAGATTATAGTTGCATGAACTTGATATTTTCATGTGCATCTTGTAGAGAAATTCTAATGTTCGCAAGAGAGAATTTGATGATTTTCATTGTGTCTTAAATAATAGATAACATTAGAGTGCTTAATAGCTCTAACAAATCATCAAATCTAGGCATTTTCTCTAGATTAGTAAATAAAGGTGTCAAATTCAACTAAAAAACACCTCAAACAATTAACATATTAGCCTATAATCTGCATAAAACTCATTGGTGGAATGGAAATTCGCTAGTGTACACCCCAAATGGACTATAACTACAACACTGAAACTTTCTAGATACTACTAATCAAGCCCTACAATGAATCTTGATAAAAAAAAATCAACCTAAATATTCTCTAGCTAGCATTATGGTTTATTTACATATTTTTTAATTGGATGTCAATTTCTGCAAATTTCACTATCCTCTCATGATATTTCTCTACAATAGCTATGCCAAATATATATAACTAACCCATCAAAAACTATCTCATAACGCGAAGAATTCTTCTTAATAGTTCACATTTGACAATACTCTTCCCATTGCCAATAGACCAACTGCTGCACCTATCTTTTACTTTTTGATGTGTGTGCTACTTCCTCTCACATTACAGGAGAGGCAGTCCACAAATTCCTCCCTGAGACACTTTATTATTTTATTATTTTCATGGAAATCGTATCAAAGATTGGCAAGTTAAATCGTACCCACCAAATCAAATCACTTCTCATGCGATAACACATTATAGAGCGACATCGACGAGAATTTTTATGAATTGCAAACCTGAATGGTTGAACACTCACTACACCAAGGCTCTAGTCTATGATTGAGGACATCGAGTTGGTTTCAATCTACAATACTTGAATATGGAATATGAACTAATGAGCCAATTTGTTTAATGAACCGAGGTTTACAAGTTGTTCATTCATACTATTTTGATTTTGGTTAATGAGCTCATTCGTTAATGAGTTGTTCATTCACACTTTTAATTCACAAAAGTGGTGCGATGTTGGTCAAGAGTGAAAAACACCAATATAAATTTGTATGCATTTGTAACAATCCCGATTAAAAATATACAAATAATTACATAAATTTATATGATTAATAATCAACGACCAACTATTTAACTATTTAACATAGAATTTTTGAAAAATATGAGCAGAGACAACTTACCTGTAGCGATGATATTCCTTACTTTGGTTTTTGGAGTTGAATGTTCATTGAATTATGTTAACAACAAGGAATATTTTGAGGATGAATCTCCACCTAACTATAGGCTCAGCTGCACATAATATTTTTATAGTTGGCCACCCCAAGCCCTCAATCAACATACTATTGCCAGGATATCCTTTGTCTCACAACACTTTTCTCCAAAGAGAATGGATGAAGGAATGGATGATCTCATCCTCCTCCCCATCCATTAAATAGGCCGAAAAATGGAAAGGGTTTCACATGCACACATTTCATGTGTCAACATGCAACTTTTATTTCTTTATTTTAAGTTTTAATTAATTTAATATTTCTCTTTGTTTAACTCTTTCTAATTATATTCCTTATTACTTTTGTTAGCTTTACTTATTATTATTATTATCATAGTTTACCTTTTATATGTAATATTTAAAAAGTCAAGTTTATTATTTACTATTTTATTTATTAATATTATATTATCTTCATTATTTATTTACTTATATTTAATATTATATTATATTATTCATTTATTATTATTACTTTATTATTGTTAGGGGCATTACATACTTCCCCTGTTCAAGGAACTTCATCACGAATTTAAGTTGAATCATTTAAAATTTTATTTTATTTAGTTATTTATTACTTCATTTTTGCCTCACACCCTCTGTTGAACTAGTATAACTAGCAGGCACCAATATTTTCCACAACACCTAGAAAATACCAGGGAATATTTGTCTTTTTCCAAGCATAAACCTCATTTGTCTATACCATAGCCTATGGATGGCCCCAAGGCTCACACCAAGTCTTAAAACTCATCTCCCCCAAGACAGGCATTCGGTCCCAGTACTCAATGACTCTGGGAATCTCGCAAGGTTGGCCCAATCCCTCCACACTAACTAAGGTGCACAACCCCAGGCATTGAATTCCTTACACCCTCACCAAAATTCAGCATCCTAATCCAATATGAGGAACTTTGCCTACAATATGAGGCACTTGGCCTCCTAAGGATGGCGCCATAGCCCCTCAAGAGTTATCCATCAAGAGATTTACAAGACAAAGTAACCAATGGCATATGTAGTGTTGATAAAATCTATCCCCAACCCATATGGTGTTACATATTCTTCCTTGAAGGTATGGACTCCCACGATATCATCAAATAAACTAACCCTCTCGGCCCATTTGTGGAGTTCCTGTCAGTCACCACACCTCAACATGAAACCAATGCATTATCTAAAATCATAGTATCTAAGAAACTAATACATATGCACACTCTTGCATGTCATCCTAATAACATAATATCATTTTTATCAAAAAATTCCAAATAGTAAAGAACTGCATGCTCTTGCATCTCATAAAATCTGCATGTGATTACCACATCGCTCACATTATAAAATACAATCATGAGTTATAAAATCAAAATATTTTCATCAAAGATTTATCATGACATCACATAATAAATGAACCACATTTCAATATACATCATATCATAACATCATGATCCCTATGCATATTATATCCATCATGAGCATTCAACATCATTATCATAACAAATAAATAAATAAGCACCACATATACATCATTAGCCTCTCATCATAACAATATCCAATTACCACATACCATCACATCATGAAACATCATTAATATGAGAATCATCTCAATACTCACCAAATATAGAACAACAATATGCTTTAATCATTCTTATCATGAATTAATTTCATTTACTTATATAAACAATGAATATTACTATGAAATTATATTATTAAATATTTCTCTAGG
The DNA here is from genome assembly GCA_000404065.3 of Pinus taeda. NCBI lineage: Eukaryota > Viridiplantae > Streptophyta > Pinopsida > Pinales > Pinaceae > Pinus > Pinus taeda. The sequence goes on from APFE031461713.1 coordinate 4,539, forward strand.
ATCTATATTGTCTCATCAATACTGATAGTGTCATGTTATCATATTAATCTTTATTGATGATATTCTTGATAGTGTCATGTTATCATATTAATCTTTATTGATGATATTCTGATGTATTCTAAAAATTTGGAGGAACATAAGGAGCATTTGCGGATAGTGTTTCAAACTCTACGGAATCACCAACTATATGCTAAATATAGAAAATGTGACTTTTTCAAAACTGAACTTCAATATTTGGGACATATTATTATAAAAGAGGGAATAGCAGTGGGTCTTGAAAAAATTAAAACAATAATGGAGTGGCCTCTTCCTCGAAATGCAGTTGATATTTCCTCCATTATGGGACTCTTAGGATATTATTGTCACTTTATTGAAGGTTTTTACAAGAGTGGCATATCCCATAACCTCCTTACAAAAAAAGGGAAGAATGTTCCGATGGATGATGGAATGTAAAAATAGTTTTGACCAACTGAAGCCTCTACTTACTACCTCTTTTGTGTTATGTGTGGCAGACTCGAAACGAGATTTTATAATTTGTGTGGATGCATGCAAAGAAGGAGTGGGAGGAGTATTAACACAAGATGGAGGAGTGGTGCCCTATGAATCCCGAAAGCTTAATGAACATGAACATAATTATTCCACTTATGATTTAGAATTAGTGCCAGTAGTGCATGCCTTGAAAGTTTGGTGAGATTTCTTGCTTGGGAGAAAGTTTCTACTAATTAATGACCTACTAATTATTCCACTTATGATTTAGAATTAGTTCCAGTAGTGCATGCCTTAAAAGTTTGGTGAGATTACTTGCTTGGGATAAAGTTTCTACTAATTACTCACCATAGAAACCTTACTAATTACTTCATTGAACCAACTATGAACTCATGATAAGCACAATGGGTTGCTTTTCTAAGTGAGTTTAATTTCGATATTAAACATCTGAAAGGGAAGGAAAATCAGGTAGTGGATGCCTTGACTAGGAAGTTGCATTGATTATGTGAAATTACATTTAGTGAGATAAAAATTGGTTTTAAGGAATTATTAGACATGCTGCTCTACGTGATCCTGAATATAAGTTTTTTATGGAAGTTGTCGCAACAACAAATCAATCAAAAATGATAGTTGGGATACAACCTTAATAATGATAATTTGTTGATTTATTAGAATAGACTTTATGTACCTAATCCACAATACATTAAATAAATGATCTTAGATGAATATCATAAACGCCCATATGCAGCACACCCAAGTTATCAAAAGCTCATTTCAGCCATGTGGAAGGATTTATTCTGGCCGAGTATGAAAAATGAAGTGGCAACTTATTTGGAAAAATTTATGGAATGCCAACAAGTAAAAGTGGAGCATAGACATCCGGTTGGATTATTACACCCCTTACTTATACCTGAGTGGAAGTGGGAAGTTATCACACTGGATTTTATAATTAGCTTATCTAAATAAAAAAGATAGAATGATTTTATAATGGTAGTAGTTGATAGATTAAGTAAGACAACACATTTTATACCTGTACAATCCACTTATAAAATTGTTCAAATTGTTGATATTTTATACGTGAAATATTTTGATTACATGGCATACCTAGGGTGGTGATATTAGATAGAGATGTGAAATTTATATCTGCATTCTGGAAAGCCCTGTTCACAGGATTAAGAACGTAAATAAATTTTAGTATTGCCTATCAGCCCCAGACGGATGGACAAATTGAAAGGGCGAATCAAGTACTAGAAGATATGTTGTAAATGTACGTAATGCAGCAACCTAGCAAATAGGAATATTACCTCCTCTTGGTAGAATTTTTGTATAATAATAGCTAACAAGCTTCACTCATAATGAACCCCTTTGAAGTACTATATGGTCGCAGATGAAAAACACCCGTTAACTGGTGGGGACCAGAGGATAAATTGATGTTCGGATTTGAGATGTTACATGAAATGGAGAATACTATTAAAAAGATAAGAGGAAACTTGAAAAGAACCCAAGATAAGAAAAAGTCTTACGCAGATAAAAAGCATTGTTATCGAGAATTCATGGTTGTGGATCATGTTTATGTCCGGGTTAAACCTAAAAAGAGTACCATGCAATGGGAAAGTGCTAAACTTACCCCTCAATTTTGTGGACCCTTATAGGTCCTTGCCAGGATAGGACCGATGGCCTATCAATTGGCACTGCTTAGCCACATTCAAGTTCATGATATATTTCATGTTTCTTTGCTTAAAAAATACATATATTATCCTAGGCACATTATTGATTGGAAACATATATAGGTAATGAGTAGTAATTTTATTTTATCATTTATTTTAGTATATTAATAAGATCTGGTTAATAATAATGATATAATGTGTTATACAGGTCAAACCGAATGGAGAGTTCCTAATAGAACCTCTATGTTTCTTAGACCAGGGAGAAGTAACATTGTGGAAACAAGTTATAATCCAGGTTAAGATTCAATGGAAAAATTTTGGCCTGAAAAGGCCACTTGGGAAAATGAGGAAGATATGAAAAAAATTATTGGGAAAATGAGGAAGATATGAAAAAAATTATCCCGATTTCTTTGAAAGGTTGGAAAACACCAAGATGGTGTTTTCTTGAAGGGTAGGGAGATGTAACATCCCTGACCAGGCATGTAAAAATTTTCTTTCACTACAAGACTTTTTCTTTTAAGTTAAAAGTTAAACATGTTATGGAATAATAAAGAATCTAATTTAATATTAACTGAGTTATAAAATGAGTTCACTAGAGGAGTTGTGGAAATAGGGTGCTGAGAGAAGTCACATGTGAAATGTTGGAAACCGTTACAAGAGGTAGTTACCACATGAAAAATCATTTTAGATAAACAAAAACAACAAGCACTCTTTCCTCTGAGGATTCTGGACAATGAGGAGAAATGCAGAGGATGAGAAAGAGGGAGAAGTTGTGAAAGGAGCGGTAATCCTAGAGCTGGAAGGCTAGTGGGGTTCACTCCTAAGGAGACAACATCTGGCAATGATCAGATTGTCTGATTCCAACCTGGAAAAGTGACTCGCTTAGGGGTGAGACGCAGTGAGTGATTGATCTCTTGGACGGGAGGAGAAAACTGTTTCCATAAAGTCTATGGTAGATTTGTTATCACTCAGATAATTATTATTGAATTGTTTGTACAAATTGCACAGTGTTATTTACTTTAAAAGGAAGTTCTTGTAAATGAACTGTCACTCATGTTGCATAGATATGTATCCATCTTTATAGAAGTTATTATGATAGAAAAATAAATCATGAGCACTAACTAGGTTGAATACCGAATTTTGTTTACAATGATTCTTTGGAAACTTTAATACTTGTATGCTTGTATAAATAAACCCAAAAAGAAGGCTACGGAGACAGTTAAAAGAACACGGTGAAAGAAGAATATAACACTCAAACTTGGGTACCTGGTATTTATATATATAAATTCTTACTGTGTAGGGAGGTTTTGTTCTTGTGCCAAGCCAGTATTATAGGCAGCCGAGGAATTCGTCCCTCCCTCACTATGTATATAAGAAAGGAGAAGTAAATGTGAAATAAACTAGGTACACGAAAAATCACCGAGCGTGATACTAAACATTAACTTAGAATTTTTGAGAACCATGGTGGTGTTCTTGTAACAACTGGACTACCCACAAACATTCTAGAGAAATTAATTCATCAACATAAAATTAATAAAATTTGGGTATATGAAAGAACTACTCTGGTTCACCTGGTATTTACAAATTTTCCTATAAACAATGATGGCAAGTCTGTCTAATAGCCATACAAATATCACAATGAAGATAGAAAGATATTACTTCAAAAGAACTATGAAATCATGAAATATTCTTCTTACAAGAAACTTTAAATGAACAACAAAAACATGATTACCCACATAATTGTAACAGAAACTCTCATAGTAAAATTCATATAGTATTTTGGAAGCCACTCCTGTCCAGGAGAAAGATCTTATAATGACAACGTTCAAGATGCATCGACAGTAACATTTAATCAACATGGAAAACAAAACACAAAGTGCCCATATAACATAGATTCCATAATAAGCTACATGGTGAGAGTGATGTAAACATTGAAGGCCTTGAATTAAAATTTAATAGTGGAATCAAAACTAAACCTTGTACTTCCATTCCCTTCCCTAAATATGTCTAAGTTCATATACATTTAAAAACTGAGAAGCCCATAACTATTAAATAACACACAGGACTCAGTTCATTCAAGTAGGTAAATCCAGAACCTGGAAACCCTTTTCGTAAGTATCCCAGTGCTAACAAGAGACGTCGAAGTGCTACATAGCCCTCTGCTAGACTGGCAAAACAAACCTGCATACGAGAAAATAATAAACAACTTACATCAGTGAGTGACCTGCTAAGGATTCCCTAACAGAAAATGATGTATAAGTATAACCAAACCTCATTGATTTTACTTGAGATTTGTCACCTCGTAGTGGGTAAACCCAAGTGTCCCATTTTGGGTAAATGGACTTAGTTTGAGACGAGAATGTCGTGAGAAGCACAGGAGGAAAAGTGCAGAACCACTCCAAACCACAAATTGAACAAAAAACATGTTTGAATGCCAAGGAACATTGACGAGCTGCGAAAAAGGATAAATAGTCAACCACTATTTCCAGTGAAGGAAAAATCTAAGTGTGGGAACGCGAATGACAGCTACCTGTGAGGAATTTGAGGGGAAAAAGAGAAAAACCCCAGCGACCTATAGAGGAAGCCATCACTAGCGCCGGAACCGAAAAACCAGAATGCAACTAAATCATAGAGATAATACCCAAATACGCCCTTCCCTCCATCACTAGCGCCGGAACCGAAAAACCAGAATGCAACTAAATCATAGAGATAATACCCAAATACGCCCTTCCCTCCATCCAAGGTAGGATGCATCTCGAGGAGCGGATTGACTGCCAAGTGGGTTGGGCACACCTAAGTGCAATGAATTCCACTTAGCCACACAGTATTAAACTACTAATTTGAACAATGAATAACATATAAACTTTATGTACGCATAGTATTGTATTTATTTGGCAATAAATGATTTATGGGTATAAGGTTATTCAATTCATATTAGATCCTTAATGATGAAGATCGATAGTTTTGATGATAGGTTAATAAATATTTATTATATGAAAGGAGTATGAAGATATGTCACATGGATTTTTTGGTATGTGGTATCGATAAATCATGGTAGGATAACAAATCTTATTCTCATGATTTTTTAAGTATATATGTCCAACTTATATAATTTACTGAACTTTTGTGACATATTAATATTTATAAAACTTTAACCTAACTTAAATTAAAATTTTACTTGAAATAATATGAAGTAAGTAAGAATTCAAAATGCTGTGGTTTTTTATCTAAAATTATACTCGATTTCTGGGAGGCACTAAGAACTTTAGAAATGTTATCCAATGCCATATATAAGGCAAAAAAAAAATTAGAAACATTACAAATTACAAAATTGTGTATATGCAAAGGTCATTTTCTGGATAGAGTATGTGCTTTGGAATAGAGTCTCTAATTTTAATTTAATTATAAATAATATTACTAAAATTATACTCTCTTTCTAGGAGGGACTAAGAAATTTAGCAATGTTATCCAACATATATAAGGCAGAAAAATATTTAAAAACATTACAAATTACAAAATTGTGTATATGTGAAGGTCATTATCTGGATAGAGTATCTATTTTGGAATAGAGTTCTCTAGTTTTAATTTAATTATCAATAATATTACCAAAATTATACTCACACTAAGAAATTTAGAAATGTTAGCCAACATATATAAGGCACAAAAATATTTAAGAACATTACAAATTACAAAATTGTGTATATGCAAAGGTCATTACGGAAAGATATCTCTTTTGGAATAGAGTTTCTCTAATTTTAATTTAATTATCAATATTATTACTAAAACTATACTCCCTTTCTGGGAGGGGCTAAGAAATTTAGCAATGTTATCCAACATATATAAGGCATAAAAATATTTAAAAACTGATCCGAATTGGATCCATAAAAGACTATCAAAAAACCATGATTGTATCAGGACGAAACAAATCTTTAAAGAATTGAAAACAGCAGCAAGAACACCCTGAACCAGTGGCAATGGCAGCCAGCGTGGAACGACGAGGACCTCGGTCAAAGCGCGCTGACTGAGGCCCATGGAGACTGCGTAGGAGGTCAAAGTAGCCCCTGGGAGCCCTGGATCGGGAAAAGGAGGTGATTTTCAATGGGCGAACAGGGCCAAAATGGAGGAGCCTTAAGCATTCGGTCGCGATGGGAGCCAAAGAACCACGGGCAAAGAAACGAAAAGCGCTAACGTACGAAGGCGGGACCTGCGCTCTGGAAACCGGTGGTATTGATCAGAGCGCCCTCAAACAATAACGGTTTTGGAGAAAGCAGAGTGATCCCACTCAATGATCGATGCGTGGCGGCGGAGGTGAGAGAAAACCGTCGTTGATCACGCGTTATCGGTCGAGCAAGTCAACCACGCGGGACATGCGTATGATGTTGGATCTGGAGGAGCCCAGATCGGATGGCTGAAATTGCGCCCGATGGAGGAAGCGGAATCGACAAGGAATTAAGCCGCATTTTAAAGGGATTTGGAATCTATTTGACCGCCATGGTGGAGGAAGAGCGCATCCATGACATAACTGAAGAAACGAATCGACGAGCAGGCTGGCACTATTCAGATGAGGACACGTGGCCACTCCCTGAGCGTTCATGCTTACGCCGAACAAGGAACTCCAAGCGTAGCTGCAGAAGTTGAATCGACAAAGGCGGAAGAGGAGCCGAACATGCATGGAAACAAATGGCTAAAAGACATGAATAGAGAAAGAATACACAGTCAAGTCGGCGGGTAAAGTCTGAGAGATGAAGGGAAAAAGACCAGAATCCCGAGAGGAGGACAGAATACACAGAGAAGAAGACAGTAAGGCAAGAGAAAAGGAGGACGAGACAGAGGGCTGAGCTAACACAGTGGCAGCATTGAGCACCACCGAGCTTGAGAGATTCAACCCACCCCATAGAGGGATCTGTCTGGGCTAAGCACCACATTGGGCTCTTACCACTATAGACCAGAAGGTCACAGAGCTAGTGGGAAGAAGAGACTATGTACTCCAGTGGCTTGGGGAATCCAAGAACCACCCTGCCAAGCAAAGCCTGCTTCAAGAGAACTCACATTGAGTCTATGCATTGTAATTCTCTGTTTAAAGACACAATAAAACAAGGCCACCACTGAAAGCTGGACCGGAGATGTAGCCCTGTGTTGTGGCCACCAACAACCCCCCTCTTTGTTTGATATTAGCAATAAAACCAAGCAAATGGGGACCCTTAATAGAAAATCCAAACAAACATTTTATGAAAATTTTTGTATTCAACTCCTTAAAACTTTATCGCATCACGAGAAAAGAATGAAACGTTTTCTTATGAGCATAATAAACTGCGAAGAAGTGACGTGATGTTCATCACATCGCATTCATTATGAAGCGCTCTTAAATGAAAAAACTTAAGAAATCTCCGGCAGCCGATATGCGACGTCGCATATCGCAACATCACGTAAGTAGCACACAATGATTGAATGAATAAATGCGATCTGCAATCTGCGATGCTGCAATCTACGATGTTGTGATGCTGCGATGCGAGTCGCAGAAATCACCCATCGCGAATTTTCCTCAGCACAGTATTCAAGGAAAGTTGTCCGTTAACCAAAATTGGGTGCGCGCCTTAAAAGAAATTAATGATTGTACGCCAAAGTATTCAGGAAGGACAGTCTTGTGTTTTTCGAAGAGTCAGTTCGCTATGAGTGTCATGATTATGCATTCATAAGAGCTTAAAGCTTTCATGTCAATCTTTATTATCATTACTCTTTTTTCTTTGCGTAAACTGTAAGACAGGAAATAACATGAAACAATGTGCAGGAAACATCTAAGGAAAAGGGGAAAGCGTCAATGCTCGGAGAACAGAGAAGAGATCCCTTCAGAAACGGATGTTGCATGCGATAGGACCACAGATTCTAGAGTATCACTCAATAGATGCTGATGTCAATAGGCCATCTAAAGCTCAGAGTAAAAGGCGCACAAAAGCAACATGTTTACAAAAGACCCTGAAGCTTATGCCCAGAAAAGCCCGAAACAAAGAATGGAGGTAATTTTCGATGCAGAAAATTGTTCAGAGAGTAAAGTCCCTAACTTATTCAGTCATTCGCAAGGCCGGAAACCGAAATAGCAAAAGCAGAATCAGTTTGAGAGAAATTTGAGTTATTACCAAGTATACATGCAGTGAATACACCCAGTCAAAGGAAGATTCTCGAAAATATCTTCTAGTTTACCAAAAAGTGGTGCCAACACTTGTTATTTCTATTTTTATAGCTCAAACGAAAGAGGAAGGCGACCAGCCGACTCTTGCCAGTCGAATGTTGCATGCTTGCAGCACTAAGGAGCAAATACAGAAATAGTTTAGAATTAGATTCAATTTTTAGAAATAGTTTTTCTTTATCAGAAGGGCGGTCATTTAAAAGCATATCCTAAATTTATGTAATTAAGTTAATTAGTTAATAGTATTTAAACCCTTCTCAGGCATTTAAAGAAGGGTCCAGAAATTTGTCAAAAACTTGTCCTCGGAACATGCACTTCTGCACCCTCAGAGGAGGTTTTGATGAATGGATGGATCGAGATTTATTAATGTTTGCATTTGATGTCTACTATTGATGTTGCACTTTTGTACTCTTAGTAGATGTTAGAACAAGTAGAGATAAATAATTTTTGCTTGAAGTTTATGAGTAGGATTAGTCATAAATGGTACTTTTATCTCTTGGCCATTTCTGCTTATATTCTTTAAGTGATATACAATTTTCAGATGTTTATATGTTATTGCATGAATGTATGAGTTACCATTTGGCACTTCTATATGGTGGAGTCATTTGTTTATGTCTGATATATGAATAACTTATTATGCGATATCCTATTCACAATTGTTTTGCCTAACTTCTTATGCAAAGTGGTTTATCTTAATTGATTTCTATTCTTACGATAGCTGAATGATCTTTATTACCAGTTGTTGTTTGAAATCTCTCTAGATCGCATAATAGAAGATATACACCCCGGGTTAGCGTAGATTAGATGTGTTGTTTCTCATTAGATTACAATAGCATAGAGTTAGTTTAAGAATCTGAACTAAATTAGCTTTAAAGTACTCTTAGATCAGCTTCATCCAAATCTACACACACACACACACCCTCAGATTGGGAAACTAGTCCCATTATCCCTAGTCGGACCTGCTATACCAAACGGATAAGGAGCTGCCAACCAAGGTCCGGACCGGGTGGGTATCCCCCTTATTGTCGACCTGATTTTCAGGGCTTCAACACAAGGGCAAAGGGCAAACCAAGATAATCTCTTTCCTAGAGAAACATTATGCTGCCCATACTCCCCCTGAGTACCTGCTGAAATCTCTGCTCTACTGAAGTGTGCTATTCATGCTCCCCCTGACTATAAGCAAGCTCATTCAGATCGGCAACCCTGATCTCCTTCTATTCTTTCTCTGCTTTCATTCCACCTGAAACCAACAACCGCTGTGAACTAGAACCAAAAGCTTCTAAGATAATGCCAACAATGTATCATTAGAAGTTTATCTGCTCCCCCTGAACCTGTGCCAGATGGTCCCTGTCAGACCCATATCAGACTATCTTCAACCAGAACATGTCCCTACTGATATCCATCAAGCCTCCATATACGCGACTATCTCTGACAAACCGGCATATGTACTTGGATCCTCCTCAAGAAACTCGCGCACACCCATTTTTCTCTAAAATAGACAAGTTTTAACAGCAAGATGATGCATCAACTACTTCCATCTTTTGCCTGAGGTATTCAAAGGTCTCCATGGGCAAAGGTTTGGTGAGAATATCAGCAACTTGTTCCTTAGAAGGAACATACTCCAACTTGACCTTTTGTTCA
>APFE031461717.1:0-33459 GCA_000404065.3 Pinus taeda
GCACAACTGTTCTCTGTTTAAAAAAGTGAGTACAATGAGAAGTACCTGTATTTTTCATGAACTCTAGCTTCCAAAAGAGGAAAATCTGAACCGTGCTTGTAAATTTCAACAGTTGTTATTCTGAAAATCAGACAAAATCTTGCATAGAAGTAAGTTTAACAGTGCAATTGTGGCGGGATCAATCCTAAGATCATAACTGCTCTATTTATACTGAGTGATGATCTAATCAGATCAGATGATGGGGAGGGGTCAACACTTAGTTTATTATGAGGAACTTTATTCTTAAGAACTATTTTCAGTTACTTCAACAGCCTACATTTACCCACAAAATCGTGCATGTATTTGCTGACAAAATAGTGCAGTAGATGCAGGTTGATATTTGGAATGGAATTGCAAGTAATATTTCCATTTGAATACATAAAAAATCTTATTTTTTTATTTTTTTTATTAATATCAAATAAGAAATTTAGAAATTACTAAAAGAAAAAAATTAGATATTTTTCCTTATTTCAAATAAGGAATTTAAGAATTTATTAATTACTCCCTATCTCTATTTTTCTAGCAATATATACTTGTCTTATATAAAACCTCAAGTAATAGTCTTGGTAACACCCCTGAAATAATATTTTCTCTCATTTATTAAATATTTTGTATTTCCACTTTTCAACTTCAGTCACAAAGAAATAATAAATATAGTTAATATGCTAATATCGAGGACAAATTTGACATGGCATCTAGGTTAGTTGGGGCTTTTTTCACAATTAGGAGATGGGTAGCACTATTTGCCATCATTATAAACCATAGCTATATAGATGTTGTATGAGTGTTAACGTGAGGATAATTTTGCCCCATAAGGATGGCTTTGTTTGGTGCCTTGGACATCATCTAACGAGCAACACCATTATCATCCCAGGGAGATTATGTACATGGTACAAAACCACCTCCCAGTGCCTCTGAGGTGAATGGTTGGCCTAGTGGTGCTCATCGCCAACACCAAGGTTTCTTGTTGATGGCTAGTGTCCTACTTACTAATGTCTACTACCCAATATTGTGACATTTTGATAGGTCGATGTACCAACAACTAATACATTGCATTAGTGTAGGTTGACCTTGTTAAGTTGTCCTTCATACAATTAGCCTCAAATTTGACCTCTCGATGGACTATAGTCCCCAACCATGGAGTGAGAGTCCTTGACCCCTCTATCTCCATGAGCTAAATTATGGATAATGTAGGATGATATGCTAATATCGAGGACATGTTTGACATTTTGATAGGTCGATGTACTAACAACTAATACATTGCATTAGTTTTGGTTGACCTTGAGGTATCCTTGATACAGTTAGGTCGAGCTTTGACCTAGACTTGATGGACTATAGTCTGCAACCATGGAGTGGGAGTCCTTGAACACCCTGTCTAGATTAGCTAATGGATAATGTAGGATGATATGCTAATATCGAGGACAAGCTTGACATGGCATGTAGGTTAGTTGGGGCTTTTTGCACATTTGGGTGATGGGGAGCACTATTTTCCATCATTATAAATGAAAGTAATATAGATGTTGTATGGGTGTTAATGTGAGGATAATTTTGCCCCTGGACAAGGATGGCTTTGTTTGGGGCCTTGGACATCATCTAAGGAGAAACACCATTATCATCCCAGGGCATACGAGTCGTTTTGGTTGCTTAAGTCATAGTACAGACTGTGCACATGGTACGAAACCACCTCCTAGTGCCCCTACCATGAACGGTTGGCCTAGTGGTGCTCATCGCCAACATTAAGGTTTCTTGTTGGTAGCTAGTGTCCTACTTACTAATGTCTACTACCCAATATTGTGACATTTTGATAGGTCGATGTACCAACAACTAATACATTGCATTAGTGTATTTTGACCTTGTTAACGTGTCCTTCATAGAGTTAGCCTGAAATTTGACCTCTCGATGGACTATACTCCCCAACCATGGAGTGAGAGTCCTTGAACCCTCTATCTCCATGTGCTAAATTATGGATAATGTAGGATGATATGCTAATATCGAGGACATGTTTGACATTTCGATAGGTCGATGTACCAAAAAATAATACATTTCATTAGTGTTGGTTGACCTTGAGGTGTCCTTGATACAGTTAGCTCGAACTTTGAGCTAGACTTGATGGACTATAGTTCCCAACCATGGAGTGAGAGTCCTTGAACCCTGAATCTAGATGAGCTAATGGATAATGTAGGATGATATGCTAATATCGAGAACAAGATTGACATGGCATGTAGGTTAGTTGGGGCATTTTGCACATTTAGGTGATGGCGAGCACTATTTTCTAGCATTATAAACCAAAGTAATATAGATGTTGTATGGGTGTTAATGTGAGGATAATTTTTCCCCTCGAGAATGATGGCTTTGTTTGTGGCCTTGGACATCATCTAAGGAGAAACACCATTATCATCCCAGGGCGTACGAGTGGTTTTTGTTGGTTAAGTAATAGTATAGACTATGCACATGGTACAAAACCACCTCCGAGTGCCCCTAAGGTGAACGGTGCGCCTAGTGGTGCTCATCGCCAACAGCAAGGTTCCTTGTTGGTGCCTAGTTTCCTAATTACTAATGTCTACTACCCAATATTGTGACATTTTGATACGTCGATGTGCCAACAAGTAATACATTGCATTAGCGTTGGTTGACCTTGAGGTGTCATTGATACAGTTAGCTCAAACTTTGACCTATACTTGATGGACTATAGTCCCCAACCATGTTGTGAGAGTTCTTGAACAGCCTATCTAGATGAGGTAATGGATAATGTAGGATGATATGCTAATATCGAGGAAAAGCTTGACATGGCATGTAGGTTAGTTGGGGATTTTTTCACATTTAGGTGATGGGGAGCACTATTTTCCATCATTATAAACCAAAGTAATATAGATCTTGTATGGGTGTTAATGTGAGGATAATTTTTCCCCTAGATAAGGATGGCTTTGTTTGGGGCCTTGGACATCATCTAACAAGAAACATGATTATCATCCCAGGGCATAGGAGTGGTTTCTGTTGGTTAAGTAATAGTACAGACTGTGCATATGGTACAAAACCACCTCCCAGTGCCCCTAAGGTGAACAGTTGGCCTAGTGATGCTCATCGCCAACATCAAGGTTTCTTGTTGGTGGCTAGTGTCATACTTACTAATGTCTATTACCCATATTGTGACATTTTGATAGGTCGATATACCAAAAACTAATACATTACATTAGTGTTGTTTGACCTTGAGGTGTCCTCGCTACAGTTAGCCCGAAATTTGTCCTAGACTTGATCGACAATAGTCCCCAACCATGGAGTGAGAGTCCTTGAACCCCCTCTCTAGATGAGCTAATGCACAATGTAGGATGATATGCTAATATCGAGGACAAGCTTCACATGGCATGTAGGTTAGTTGGGGGTTTTTGCACATTTAGGTGATGGGGAGCACTATTTGCCATCATTATAAACCAAAGTAATATAGATGTTTTATGGTTGATATTGTGAGGATAATTTTGCCCCCGGACAAGGATGGATTTTTTTGGGGCCTTGGACATCATCTAAGGAGAAACACCATATTCTTCGTAGGGCATGCAAGTGGTTTTGGTTGGTTAAGTAATAGTACAGACTGTGCACATGGTACAAAACCACCTCCCAGTGCCCCTAAGGTGAACGGTTGGCCTAGTGGTGCTCATCGCCAACATCAAGGTTTCTTGTTGGTGGCTAGTATCCTACTTACTAATGTCTACTACCAAATATTACGACATTTTTATGGGTCGATGTAAAAACAACTAATACATTGCATTAGTGTTGGTTGACCTTGAGGTGTCCTTGATACAGTTAGCTCGAACTTTGAGCTAGACTTGATGGACTATAGTCCCCAACCAAGGAGTGGGAGTCCTTGAACCCCCTATCTAGATGAGCTAATGGATAATGTAGGATGATATGCTAATATCGAGCACAAGCTTGACATGGCATGTAGGTTAGTTGGTGCCTTTTGCACATTTAGGTGATGGGGAGCACTATTTGCCATCATTATACACAAAAGTAATATAGATGATGTATGGGTGTTAATATGAGGATAATTTTTCCCCTGGACAAGGATGGCTTTGTTTGGGGCGTTGGAAATCATCTAAGGAGAAAAACCATTATCATCCCAGGGCATACCAGTGGTTTTGGTTGGTTAAGTAATAGTATAGACTGTGCGCATGGTACAAAACCACCTCCCAGTGCCCCTGAGGTGATCGGTTGGCCTAGTGATGCTCAACAACAACATCAAGGTTTCTTGTTGGTGGCTACTGTCCTACTTACTAATGTCTACTACCCAATATTGTGACATTTTGATAGGTCGATATACCAAGAACTAATACATTGAATTAGTGTTGGTTGACCTTGAGGTGTCCTTGATACAGTTAGCCCGAAATTTGACCTAGACTTGATGGACTATTGGCCCCAACCATGGAATGAGAGTCCTTGAACCCCCTATCTAGATGAGCTAATGGATAATGTAGGATGATATGCTAATATCGAGGACAATCTTGACATGGCATGTAGGTTAGTTGGGGATTTTTGCACATTTAGGTGATGCGGAGCACTATTTTCCATCAATATAAACCAAAGTAATATAGATGTTGTATGGGTGTTAATATGAGGATGATTTTTCCCCTGGACAAGGATGATTTTGTTTGGGGCCTTGGACATCATCTAAGGAGAATCACCATTACCTTCACAGGGCATACGAGTGTTTTTGGTTGGTTAAGTAATAGTACAGACTGTGCACATGGTACAAAACCACCTCCCAGTGCCCCTAAGGTGAACGGTTGTCCTAGTGGTGCTCATCGCCAACATCAAGGTTTCTTGTTGGTGGCTAGTGTCCTACTTACTAATGTATACTACCCAATATTGTGACATTTGGATAGGTCGATATACCAACAACTAATACATTGCATTAGTGTTGTTTGACCTTGAGGTGTCCTTGATACAGTTAGCCCAAAATTTTTCCTAGACTTGATGGACTATAGTCCCCAACCATGGAGTGAGAGTCCTTCAACCCCTTATCTAGATGAGCTAATGGATAATGTAGGATGATATGTTAATATCGAGGACATGCTTGACATGGCATGTAGGTTAGTTGGGGCTTTTTGCACATTTAGGTGATGGGGAGCACTATTTGCCATCATTATAAACCAAAGTAATATAGATGTTGTATGGGTGTTAATGTGAGGATAATTTTTTCCCTGGACAAGGATGGCCTTGTTTGGGGCCTTGGACATCATATAAGGAGAAACACCATTATCATCCCAGGGCATACGAGTGGTTTTGTTTGGTTAAGTAATAGTACAGACTGTGCACATGGTACAAAACCACATCCCAGTGCCCCTAAGGTGAACGGTTGGCCTAGTGGTGCTCATTGCCAACATCAAGGTTTCTTGTTGGTGGCCAATGTCTACTACCCAATATTGTGACATTTTGATAGGTCTATGTACCAACAACTAATACAGTTCATTAGTGTTGGTTGACCTTGAGGTGTCCTTGATACAGTTAGCTCGAACATTGACCTAGACTTGATGGACAATAGTCCCCAACTATGGAGTGAGATTCCTTGAACCGCCTATCTAGATGAGCTAATGGATAATGTAGGATGATATGGTAATATTGAGGAAAATATTGACATGGCATATAGGTTAGTTGGGGCTTTTTGCACATTTGGGTGATGGGGAGCATTATTTGCCATCATTAATTACCAAAGTAATATAGATGTTGTATGGGTGTTAATGTGAGGATAATTTTGCCACTGGACAAGGATGGCTCTGTGTGGGGCCTTGGATATCATCTAAGGAAAAACACCATTATCATCACAAGGCATACGAGTGATTTTGATTGGTTAAGTAATAGTACAATCGATGCACATGGTACAAAACCACCTCCCAGTGCCCCTAACGTGAACGGTTGGCCTAGTGGTGCTCATCGCCAACATCAAGGTTTCTTGTTGGTGGCCAGTGTCCTACTTACCAATGTGTACTACCCAATATTGTAACATTTTGCTAGGTCGATGTACCAACAAATAATATTTTGCATTAGTGTTGGTTGACCTTGAGGTGTCGTTGATACAGTTAGCTCGAACTTTGACCTAGACTTGATGGACTATAGTCCGCAACCATGGAGTGAGAGTCCTTGAAACCCCATCTAGATGAGCTAATGGATAATGTAGGATGATATGCTAATATGGAGGACAAGCTTGACATGGCATGTAGGTTAGTTAGGTATTTTTGCACATTTAGGTGATGGGGAGCACAAGGATGGCTTTGTTTGGGGCCTTGGAGATCATCTAAGGAGAAACACCATTATCATCCCCGAGCATACGAGTTGTTTTGGTTGGTTAAGTAATACTACAGACTGTGCACATGGTACAAAACCACCTCTTAGTGCCCCTAAGGTGAACGGTTGGCCTAGTGGTACTCATTGCCAACATCAAGCTTTCTTTTTGGTTGCTAGTGTCCTAATTACTAATGTCTACTACCCAATATTGTGACATTTTGATAGGTCGATATACCAACAACTAATACATTGCATTATTGTTGATTGACCTTGAGGTGTCCTTGATACAATTAGCCCAAAATTTTTCCTAGACTTGATGGACTATATTCCCCAACCATGGAGTGAGAGTCCTTGAACCCCCTATCTAGATGAGCTAATGGATAATGTAGGATGATATGCTAATATCGAGGACAAGCTTGACATGGCATGTAGGTTAGTTGGGGATTTTTGCACATTTAGGTGACGGGGAGAAATATTTGCCATCATTATAAACCAAAGTAATATAGATCTTGTATTGGTGTTAATGTCATGATAACTTTTTCCCTGGACAAGGATGGCTTTGCTTGGGGCCTTGGACATCATCTAAGGAGAAACACCATTATCATCCCAGGGCATACGAGTGGTTCTGGTTGGTTATGGAATAGTGCAGACTGTGCACATGGTACAAAACCACCTCTCAGTGCCCCTAAGGTGAACGGTTGGCCTAGTGGTGCTCCTCGCCAACATCAAGGTTTCTTGTTGGTGGCTAGTGTACTACTTACTAATCTCTACTACCCAATATTGTGACATTCTGATAGCTAGATATACCAAGAACTAATACATTGCATTAGTATTGGTTGACCTTGAGGTGTCCTTGATACAATTAGCCCGAAATTTGACCTAGACTTAATGGACTATAGGCCCCAACCATGGAGTGAGAGTCTTTGAACCCCCTATCTAGATGAGCTAATGGATAATGTAGGAAGATATGCTAATATCGAGGACAAGCTTGACATGGCATGTAGGTTAGTTTGGGCTTTTTGCACATTTAGGTGATGGGGAGCAACATTTGCCATCATTATAAACCGAAGTAATATAGATGTTGTATGGGTGTTAATGTGAGGATAATTTTGCCCCCTGGACAAGGATGGCTTTGTTTGGGGCCTTGGACATCATCTAAGGAGAAGAACCATTATCGTCCAAGGGCATACAAGTAGTTTTGGTTGGTTAAGTAATAGTACAGACTATGCGCATGGTACAAAACCACGTCCGAGTGACCCTAAGGTGAACGGTTGGCCTAGTGGTGCTCATCGCCGACATCAAGGTTTCTTGTTGGTGGCTAGTGTCCTACTTACTAATGTCTACTACCCAATATTGTGACTTTTGGACAGGTCGATATACCAACAACTAATACATTTCATTAGTGTTGTTTGACCTTGAGGTGTCCTTGATACAGTTAGCTTGAAATTTGTCCTAGACTTGATGAACTATAGTCCCCAACCGTGGAGTGAGAGTCCTTGAACCCCCTACCTAGATGAGCTAATGGATAATGTAGGATGATATGCTAATATTGACGACAATCCTGACATGGCATGTAGGTTAGTTGGGGATTTTTGCACATTTAGGTGATGGTAGCACTATTTGCCATCATTATAAACCAAAGTAATATAGATGTTGTATGGGCGTTAATGTGAGGAAAATTTTTTCCCTGGACAAGGATGGCTTTGTTTAGGGCCTTGGACATCATCTAAGGAGACACACCATTATCATCCCAGGGCATACGAGTGGTTTTGGTTGGTTAGGTAATAATACATACTGTGCACATGGTACAAAACCACCTCTGTGTGCCCCTAAGGTGAAGGGTTGGCCTAGTCGTGCTCATCGGCAACATCAAGGTTTCTTGTTGGTGGCTAGTGTCCTACTTACTAATGTTTACTACCCAATATTGTGACATTTTGATAGGTCGATGTACCAAAAACTAATACATTGAATTAGTGTTGGTTGACCTTGAGGTGTCCTTGATATAGTTAGCTCGAAATTTGACCTAGACTTGATGGACTATAGTCCCCAACCATGGATTGAGAGTCCTTCAACCCCTTATCTAGATGAGCTAATGGATAATGTAGAATGATATGCTAATATTGAGAACAAGCTTGACATGGCATGTAGGTTAGTTGGGGCTTTTTGCACATTTAGGTGATGGGGACCATTATTTTCCATCATTATAAACCAAAGTAATATAGATGTTGTATGGGTGTTAATATGAGGATAATTTTTCCCCTGGACAAGGATGGCTTTGTTTGGGTCCTTGGATATCATCTAAGGAGAAACACCATTATCATCCCAGGGTATACGAGTGGGTTTGATTGGTTAAGTAAAATTACAGACTGTGCACATGATACAAAACCACATCCCAGTTCCCCTAAGGTGAACGGTTGGCCTAGTGGTGCTCATCGCCAACATCAAGGTTTCTTGTTGGTGGCCAGTGTCCTAGTTACTAATGCCTACTACCCAATATTGTGACATTTTGATAGGTCGATGTACCAACAACTAATACATTTCATTAGTGTTGGTTGACCTTGAGGTTTCCTTGATATAGTTAGCTCGCACTTTGACCCAGACATGATGGACTATAGTCCCCAACCATGGAGTGAGAGTCCCTCAACCCCCTATCTAGATGAGCTAATGGATAATTTAGGATAATATGCTAATATGGAGGAAAATATTTACATGGCATATAGGTTAGTTGGGGCTTTTTGCACATTTAGGTGATGGGGAGCACTATTTACCATCATTATAAACCAGAGTAATATAGATGTTGTATGGGTGTTAATGTGAGGATAATTTTGCCCCTGGAAAAGGATGGCTTTGTTCAGGGCCTTGGAGATCATCTAAGGAGAAACACCATTATCATTCGAGGGCATTCGAGTGATTTTGGTTGGTTAAGTAATAGTACAGACTGTGCAGATGGTACAAAACCACCTCCCCGTGCCCCTAAGGTGAACGGTTGGCCTAGTGGTGCTCATCGCCAACATCAAGGTTTCTTGTTATTGGCTAGTGTCCTACCTACTAATCTCTACTACCCAATATTGTGACATTTTGATAGGTCGATATACCAAGAACTAATGCATTGCATTACTGTTGGTTGAACTTGAGGTGTACTTGATACTTTTAACCCGAAATTTGACCTACACGTGATGGACTATAGTCCCCAACCATGGAGTGAGTGTCCTTGAACCCCCTATCTAGATGAGCTAGTGGATAATGCAGGATGATATGGTAATATTGAGGACAATGTTGACATTGCATGTAGGTTAGTTGGGGCTTTTTGCACATTTAGGTGATGAGGAGCACTATTTGCCATCATTATAAACCAAAGTAATATAGATGTTGTATGGGTGTTAATGTCAGGATAATTTTTCCCCTGGATAAGGATGGCTTTGTTTGGGGCATTGGAAATCATCTAAGGAGAAACACCATTATCGTTCCAGTGCATACGAGTGGTTTTGGCTGGTTAAGTAATAGTACAGACTGTGCACATGGTACAAAACCACCTCCCAGTCCTACTTACTAATGTCTACTACCCAATATTGTGACATTTCTATAGTTCAATATACCAACAACTAATACATTGCATTCGTGTTGTTTGACCTTGAGGTGTCCTTGATACAGTTAGCCCAAAATTTGTCCTAGACTTAATGGACTATAGTCCCCAACCATGGAGTGAGAGTCCTTGAAGCCCCTATCTAGATGAGCTAATGGATAATGTAGGATGATATACTAATATCGAGGACAAGCTTGACATGGCATATAGGTTAGTTGGGGCTTTTTGCACACTTAGGTGATGGGGAGAACTATTTGCAATCATTATAAACCAAAGTAATATAGATGTTGTATGGGTGTTAATGTGAGGATAATTTTTTCCTTGGACAAGGAAGGCTTTGTTTGGCGCCTTGGACATCATCTAAGGAGAAACACCATTATAATCCCAGGGCATAAGCGTTGTTCTGGTTGGTTATGTACTAGTATAAACTACGCACATGGTACAAAACCACCTCCTAGTGCCCCTAAGGTGAACGGTCGCGTAGTGGTGCTCATCGCCAACATCAAGGTTTCTTGTTGGTGGCCAGTGTCCTAAATACTAATGTCTACTACCCAATATTGTAACATTCTGATAGGTCGATGTACCAAAAACTAAATCATTGCATTAGTGTTGGTTAGCCTTGAGGTGTCCTTGATAGAGTTAGCTCGAACTTTGACCTAGACTTGATGGACTATATTCCCCAACCATGGAGTGAGAGTCCTTGAATCCCTTACCTAGATAAGCTAATGGATAATGTCGGATGATATGCTAATATCGAGGACAAGCTTGACATGGCAGGTAGGTTAGTTGGGGCTTCTTGCACATTTAGGTGATGGGGAGCACTATTTTCCGTCATTATAAAGCAAAGTAATATAGAGGTTGTATGGGTGTTAATTTGAGGATAATTTTGCCCCTGGACAAGGATGACTTCGTTCGAGGCCTTGGACATCATCTAAGGAGAAACATCATTATAATTCCAGGGCATACGAGTGGTTTTGGTTGGTTAAGTAATAGTACAAACTGTGCACATGGTACAAAATCACCTCCCAGTTCCCCTAAGGTGAACGGTTGGCCTAGTGGTGCTCATTGCCAACATCAAGGTTTCTTGTTGGTGGCTAGTTTCCTACTTACTAATCTCTATTACCCAATATTGGGACATTTTGATAGGTCGATATACCAAGAACTAATACATTTCATTAGTGTTGGTTGACCTTGAGGTGTCCTTAATACAGTTAGCCCAAAATTTGTCCTAGACTTGATGGACTATATTCCCCAACCATCGATTGAGAGTCCTTGAAACCCCTATCTAGATGAGCTAATGGATAATGTAGGATGATATGCTAATATCGAGGACAAGCTTGACATGGCATGTAGGTTAGTTGGGGATTTTTGAACATTTAGGTGATGGGGAGCAATATTTTCCATCATTATAAACCAAATTAATATAGATGTTGTATGGGTGTTAATGTGAGGATAATTTTTTCCCTGGACAAGGATGGCTTTGTTTGGGGCCTTGGACATCATCTAAGGAGAAACACCATTATCATCCCAGGGCATACGAGTTGTTTTGGTTGGTTATGTAATAGTACAGATTGTGCACATGGTACAAAACCACCTCCAAGTGCCCCTAAGGTGAACGATTGGCCTAGTGGTGCTCATCGCCAACATCAAGGTTTCTTGTTGGTGGCCAGTGTCCAACTTACCAATGACTACTACCCAATATTGTAACATTTTGATAGGTCGATGTACCAAAAACTAAATCATTGCATTAGTGCTGACTGACCTTGAGGTGTCCTTGATAGAATTAGCTCGAACTTTGAACTAGACTTGATGGACTATAGTCCCCAACCATGGAGTGAAAGTCCTTGAACCCCCCACCTAGATGAGCTAATGGATAATGTAGGATGATATGCTAATATGGAGGACAAGCTTGACATGGCATGCCTGTTAGTTGGGGAGTTTTGCACATTTCGGTGATGGGGAGCACTATTTTCCATCATTATAAACCTAAGTAATATAGATGTTGTATGGGTGTTAATGTGAGGATAATTTTTCTCTAGGACAAGGATGGCTTTGTTTGGGGCCTTGAACATCATCTAAGGAGAAACACCATTATCATCCCAGGGCATACGAGTGGATTTGGTTGGTTAAGTAATAGTACAGACTATGCACATGGTATGAAACCACCTCCCAGTGCCCTTAAGGTGAACGGTTGGCCTAGTAGTGCTTATGGACAACATCAAGGTTTCTTGTTGGTGGCTAGTGTCCTACTTACTAATGTCTACTACCCAATAATGTTACATTTTGATAGGTCAATAAGCCAAGAACTAATACATTTCATTAGTTTTGGTTGACCTTGAGGTGTCCTTGATACAATTAGCCTGAAATTTGACCTAGGCTTCATGGACTATAGTCCCCAACCATGGAGTGAGAGTCCTTGAACCCCCTATCTAGATGAGCTAATGGATAATGTAGGATGATATGCTAATATCGAGGACAATATTGAAATGGCATGTAGGTTAGTTGGGTCTTCTTGCACATTTTGGTGGTGGGGAGCACTATTTGCCATCATTATAAACCGAAGTAATATAGATGTTGTATGGGTGTTAATGTAAGGATAATTTTTCCTCTGGACAAGGATGGCTTTGTTTGGGGCCTTGGACATCATCTAAGGAGAAACAAAATTATCATCCCAGGGTATACGAGTGGTTTTGGTTGGTTAATTAATAGTACAGACTATGCACATGTTACAAAACCACCTCCTAGTTCCCCTAAGGTGAACGGTTGGCCTAGTGGTACTCATCGCCAACATCAAGGTTTCTTGCTGGTGGCTAGGGTCCTACTTACTAATGTCTACTACCCAATATTGTGACATTTTGATAGGTCGATATACCAACAACTAATACATTGCATTAGTGTTGTTTGACCTTGAGGTGTCCTTGATACACTTAGCCTAAAATTTCTCCTAGACTTGATGGACGATAGTCCCGAAACATGGAGTGAGAGTCCTTGAACCCCTTACCTAGATGAGGTAATGGATAATGTAGAATGATATGCTAATATGGAGGACAAGCTTGACATGGCATGTAGGTTAGTTGGGGATTTTTTCACATTTAGGTGATGGGGAGCACTATTTTCCATCATTATAAACCAAAGTAATATAGATGTTCTATGGGTGTTAATGCGAGCATAATTTTTCCTCTCGACAAGGATGGCTTTGTTTGGGGCCTTGGACATCATCTAAGGAGAAACACCATTATCATCCCAGGCCATACGAGTGGTTTTGGTTGGTTAAGTAATAATACAGACTGTGCACATGGTACAAAACCACCTCCCAGTGGCCCTAAGGTGAACGGTCGGCCTAGTAGTGCTCGTCGCCAATATCAAGGTTTCTTGTTGGCGGCTAGTGTCCTACTTACTAATGTATACTACCCAATATTGTGACATTTTGATAGGTCGATATACCGACAACTAATATATTGCATTAGTGTTGTTTGACCTTGAGGTGTCCTTTATACAGTTAGCCCGAAATTTTTCCTAGACTTGATGGACTATAGTCCCCAACCATGTCGTGGGAGTCCTTGAACCCCTTACCTAAATGAGCTAATGGATAATGTAGGATGATATGCTAATATTGAGGACAAGCTTGACATGGTATGTAGGTTAGTTGGGGCTTTTTGCACATTTAGCTGATGGGGAGCACTATTTGCCATCATTATAAACCAAAGTAATATAGATCTTGTATGGGTGTTAATGTGAGGATAATTTTTCCCCTGGAGAAGGATGATTTTGTTTGGGGCCTTGGACATCATCTAAGGAGAAACACCATTATCATCCCAGGGCATATGAATGGTTTTGGTTGGTTAAGTAATAGTACAGACTATGCACATGGTACAAAACCACCTTCGAGTGCCCCTAACGTGAACGGTTGGCCTAGTGGTGCTCATTGCCAACATCAAGGTTTCTTGTTGGTGGCTATTGTCCTACTTACTAATGTGTACTACCCAATATTGTGACATTTTGATAGGTCGATATACCAACAACTAATACATTACATTACTGTTGTTTGACCTTGAGGTTTCCTTGATACAGTTAGCTCAAACTTTGAGCTAGACTTGATGGACTATAGTCCCCAACCATGGAGTGAGAGTCCTTTATCCCCCTACCTAGATGAGCTAATGGATAATGTAGGATTATATGCTAATATCAAGAACTATATTGACATGGCATGTAGGTGACGGGGAGCACTATTTTCCATCATTATAAACAAAAGTAATATAGATGTTGTATGGGTGTTAATGTGAGGATAATTTTTCCCCTGGACAAGGATGGCTTTTTTTGGGTCCTTGGGCATCATATAAGGAGAAACACCATTATCATCCCAGGGCATACGAGTGGTTTTGGTTGTTTAAGTAATAGTATAGACTGTGCACATGGTACAAAACCACCTCCCAGTGCCACTGAGGTGAACGGTTGGCCTAGTGGTGCTCATCGCCAACATCAAGGTTTCTTGTTGGTGGCTAGTGTCCTACTTACTAATGTCTACTACCCAATATTGTTACATTTTTGTAGGTTGATATACCAACAAATAATGCATTGAATTAGTGTTGTTTGACCTTGAGGTCTCCTTGATACAGTTAGCCCGAAATGTGTGCTAGACTTGATGGACTATAGTCCCCAAACATGGAGTGAGATTCCTTGAACCCCCTATCTAGATGAGCTAATTGATAACGTAGGATGATATGCTAATATCGAGGACAAGCTTGACATGGCATGTAGCTTAGTTGTGGAGTTTTGCACATTTAGGTGATGGGGAGAACTACTTGCCATCATTATAAACGAAAGTAATATACATGTTGCATGGGTGTTAATGTGAGGATAATTTTTCCCCTCGACAAGGATGGCTTTGTATGGGGCCTTGGACATCATCTAAGGAGAAATTCCATTATCATCCAAGGGAATACGAGTGGTTTTGGTTGGTTAAGTAATATTACAGATTGTGCACATGGAACAAAATCACCTCCCAGTGCCCCTACCGTGAACAGTTGGCCTCGTGGTGCTCATCGCCAACATCAAGGTTTCTTGTTGGTGGCCAGTGCCCTACTTACTAATGTCTACTTCCAAATATTGTGACATTTTGATAGGTCCATGTACCAGCAACTAATACATTGCATTAGTGTTGGTTGACCTTGAGGTGTCCTTGATATAGTTAGCTCGAGCTTTGATCTAGACTTAATGGAGTATAGTCCCCAACCATGGAGTGAGATTCCTTGAACCCAGAATCTAGATGAGCTAATGGATAATGTAGGATGATATGCTAATATCGAGGACAAGCTTGACATGGCTTGGAGGTTAGTTTGGGCTTTTTGCACATTTAGGTGATGGGGAGCACTATTTTCCCTCATTATAAACCAAAGTAATATAGATGTTGTATGGGTGTTAATGTGAGCATAATTTTTCCCCTGGACAAGGATGGTTTTGTTTGGGGCCTTGGACATCATCTAAGGAGAAACACCATTATCATCCCAGTGCATACGAGTGGCTTCGATTGGTTAAGTAATAGTACAAACTGTGCACATGGTACAAAACCACCTCCCAGTGACCCTAAGGTGAACGGTTGGGCTAGTGGTGCTCAGCGCCAACATCAAGTTTTCTTGTTGGTGGCTAGTGTCCTACTTACTAATGTCTACTACCCAATATTGTGACATTTTGATAGGTCAATATACCAACAAATAATACCTTTCATTAGTGTTGTCTTACCTTGAGGTGTCCTTTATACAGTTAGCCCGAAATTTGTCCTAGACTTTATATACTATAGTCCCCGACCATGTTGTGAGAGTCCTTGAACCCCCTATCTAGATGAACTAATGGATAATGTAGGATGATATGCTAATATTCAGGACAAGCTTGACATGGAATGTAGGTTAGTTGGGGCTTTTTGCACATTTAGGTGATGGGGAGCACTATTTACCATCATTATAAACCAAAGTAATATAGATGTTGTATGGGTGTTAATGTGAGGATAATTTTGCCCCTGGACAAGGATGGCTTTGTTTGGGGCCTTTGACATCATCTAAGGAGAAACACCATTATCATCACAGGGCATACAAGTTGTTTTGGTTGGTTAAGTAATAGTACAAACTGTGCACATGCTATAAAGCCACCTCCCAATGCCCCTAAGGTGAACGGTTGGTCTAGTGGTGCTCATCGCCAACATCAAGGTTTCTTGTTGGTGGCCAGTGTCCTACTTACAAATGTGTACTACCCAATATTGTGATATTTTGATAGGTCGATGTACCAACAACTAATACATTGCATTAGTGTTGGCTGACGTTGAGGTGTCCTTGATACAGTTAGCTCGAACTTTGAACTAGACTTAATGGACTATAGTCCCCAACGATGGAGTGAGAGTCCTTCAACCCCCTATCTAGATGAGCTAATGGATAATGTAGGATGATATGCTAATATCGAAGACAAGCTTGACATCGCATGTAGGTTAGTTGGGGCTTTTTGCACATTTAGGTGACGGGGAGCACTATATACAATCATTATAAACCAAAGTAATATAGATGTTGTATGGGTGTTAATGTGAGGGTAATCTTTCCCCTGGACAAGGATGGCTTTGTTTGGGGCCTTGGACATCATCTAAGGAGAAACACCATTATCATCCCAGGGCATACGAGTGGTTTTGGTTGGTTAAGTAATAGTACAAACTGTGCACATGGTACAAAACCACCTCAAAGTGCCCCTAAGGTGAACGATTGGCCTAGTGGTGCTCATCACCAACATCAAGGTTTCTTTTTGGTGGCTAGTGCCCTACTTACTAATATTGAGGACAAGCTTGACTTGGCATGTAGGTTAATTGGGGATTTTTGCACATTTAGGTGATGGGGAGCACTATTTGCCATCATTATAAACCAAAGGAATATAGATGTTGTATGGGTATTAATGTGAGGATAATTTTGCCCCTGAAGGATGGCTTTGTTTGGGGCCTTGGACTTCATCTAAGGAGAAACACCATTATCATCCCAAGGTGTACGACTGGCTTTGGTTGGTTCAGTAATAATACAGACTATGCACATGGTACAAAACCACCTCTGAGTGCCTCTAAGGTGAATGGTTGGCCTAGTGGTGTTCATTGCCAACATCAAGGTTTCTTATTGGTGGCTAGTGTCCTAATTACTAATGTCTACTACCCAATATTATGACATTTTGATAGGTCAATGTACCAAAAACTAATAAATTGCATTAGTGTTGGTTGACCTTGAGGTGTCCTTGATACAATTAGCCCGAAATTTGACCTAGACTTGATGGACTATAGTCCCCAACTATGGAGTGAGAGTCCTTGATCCCTCTAGCTCGATGAACTAATGAATAATGTAGGATGATATGCTAATATCATGGACAAGTTTGACATGGCATGCAGGTTAGTTGGGGATTTTTGCACAATTAGGTGATGGGGAGAACTATTTGCCATCATTATAAACCATAGGTATATAGATGTTGTATGGGTGTTAATATGATGATAATTTTTCCCCACAAGGATGGCTTTATTTGGGGCCTTGGACATCATCTAAGGAGAAACGCCATTATCATCGCAAGGCGTACGAGTGGTTTTGGTTGGTTCAGTAACCCAACATGACTTCCTAAGAATAGTAAATCCTCCTTACTACTGTTGTGTGGTGATCTAGGAAACAAGATCTGGATTTTTATTTCTTATAAGAGGGAAAGCATTCCTCCACTCAAGGAGTTTTCTTCCTATCCACTTGTACAAACAATAGGCTTGAGTAGGATAATAGGATTAGAAGAAAATCATAGGAAAACATGTGAATAATACGAGAGGTTTAGATTCCAAGATTTTTTTGTAACTTTGTCATCTACAAAGTTACAAACAACATGTTTGTTAATCAAAGTGATATTTGATTTCAGTGCTTAGTTTAGCTTTTTTCTAAGGTTTTTAAGTTTCCTTGTGTTAACTTGGCCCATTGACCTAGATTGATGATAGTTGTAGCACTCTTACATTAGTTAGATAGATTTTCTACTTTGAATTTAGTTCATTTCCATTATTATTTTTAACTTTTTGTTCATTATGTGTTATTCATTGTTACTTACACTCTATTCTATTTTGCAACTACAAAAAACACTACAACATAAACCTTGAATTTTGGTAGATTAACCCTACCACAAGTTTTTTTAATGCATTGGATATGTTCACTTTCCAACTTTCCAACTTCTCATTGGAATCATTGCCATCCAATACCACATTTAGCATATTCACCTTCACATTAGAATGTTTCTTGTAGAAAAATAAAAACACCTGTAGCAGTTTGCAACCCGACTTCTAAGCTTGCCCAAATTCACATGAAACATAAGATAATCCATGATTCAACAATTTGGGAAACTTTTGAACAGACGATAATCTGTGATTCAACAATTTGGGAAACCTTTGAACAGACAAATAATCAGTGATCTGTGTGCTTTGATAATCCGTGATCCGTGTGCTTTGAGGAGCGGATGCACACATTATATCCAATATGGTCGGGGCTATCCTATAGCATTAACAGGTGAGGCGCATATGTCAACAACCCTTTCGGATGGCCAAGACAGTTTTATAATCTCTACATTTAATTCCATTTTTTCTGTGAGGCCGATCTTCCATAGTTTTTTCCCAAAACAGGTATGTGTTTAGGCTTTTTGTTTGTTTTATTAAAAAATATCTCTTTCAATAAATTATTATCATATACTCTTGCCTCTTAAGATTTTTGGGGTTACCTTTAGATTATATCTTTTTGGTTTTGCAGACTTTAAACACATAACTAACCCATTTCCTTGTAAGCTCTACTAAGCATAGGATGATAATAGGTTGCATTTTCTTGGATCGGATTCTAGCTTAGTTATTTCCTTTGCTTTTGCATTTTAATGGAATTTTATTACTTGTTTCTTTGTGTTAAGATATTTGCAAATTTCCTTGCTGACACTCTGACATCAATGTGAGTTCATCCATATGGCACGAATAGGATGCTCATCAATCTGAGTCGAACATGGTCAACCCTTGACCCAAGTCATCAAAATGGCCATAGATTTTGTTCAATAGTACAATGCCTGACCTAAAAAACATATACCCCATTTATTAATAACATCTGGAGCATTAAAAAACACATTTTCCAACACTCACAATTGAAAATATCCATGTTTACAAGTAGTGGAAAGACTGAACTGTAAGTTGAAATTCAGTCCAATCATTCTTGGGAGGGCCATGATAATAGCATTTTTATCAAAGCAACATGGTACTATAAAATCTTTACATAATAAATCATTATTTCTGCAAACTATACTATTATATAAAAATCAACAATTTTGCAAATGATATCTTAGTTTACAGAAGGGTGAAATTCCCCAATTTTTAGGTTTTATAGGAAACTTTAGGCACCTTTCATCCACCTTTTTACATTATGAATTTATATTTACAGCAAGAAAATAGTTCTCCTTGAGCCATATCCATGATTGTGCTTTCATGATTGTGATCATGCAAGTCCCAGCTTTCATTAATGCCCCATGCTTTCATCAACCCCCCATGCTGACCCACATCAGCCATATTCGGAAGCACTAAGTGACTGATGTTGTTGGAGGCAGCACCCAGTGACTGATGCTGTTAGAGCATTCTATTATCTTGAGCGCTTTTTCTTCCATTTTTATAAATCAACATGCCCCATATTCAATGGTTACCTTTATGGACAGTGTTGATCTCCCATGGAATCAGAGTGCAGTCTTCACGAATCTTGTTGCCAATGCAATTGTTAAAAGAAAAATTACTATATGGCACCATATGTGACTCTATTATAAGTGGCCATAGAATTTCAACAGGCCCTTCAACAACTTCATAGCCTACAAGGGCATGGTGCCCATGTTCCTCTCAATTTCTCAGTGCTTACCCTTCTTTGACATGGGAATGGGTAGAATTGGAAATTAGAATTTACGGGTATGTATGGCTGTCAATCTCTATAAATTTATGTTAATATTTTCTAGTATATCATTATTGATATTACAAAGAAGCATTTTGTAAAAGAAACATTGTCTTCTAAAATATCTAGAGTAAACCATTGTGTGTGCAGGGAATTTTTTCAAAGCAACACGGTCCTATAAAATCTCTACATAATAAAGCATTATTTCTGCAAACCATACTATTATATAAAAATCAACAATTTTTCAAATGACATCTTAATTTACAGAAGGGTGAAATTTCCCAATTTTAGATTTTATAGGAAAATTTAGGCACCTTTCATCCAAATTTTCTTATGAATAACATTTCTATGGATGTCTTTGGCATCTTCATTGTGCTCTGGTATTCTTTGTATACTTTGAGAATACAAATGAACTTGCATAGATTCCCTTTGATAATACCTTATTGGGAACCTGTTTTAATTTCTTTCGTCAGTTCACTCACCTATTTCTTCCATTTTCTTTTTAGTATCCTTAGATGAAATAGAATTTTTTAATTTTTGGAATGGGTTATAGTTGTTAGGAAGTATTGAATAGTTCATATAATTCCTTCTTTCATTTATGAATGTCGTTCTTTACCTTTGGACACATATTAATAGAAAGTGTATTGTGTCTCCAATTAAGAGATATTTGGAATTGCCTTACACTATATTACAATCAGTATTTTTACCTTTAATCAAAATGAACCAGTACGTCTTCCATAATTTTCCATGGTTCTAACATTTGAAGATACTCTAGCTGCATTTGATTGCGTGTAAAACATATTTTCCCATTGGATGTTACATCATATTTCTGATACCCACCTCTAGTATCATTGTCTTCTGGAGTCAATGAGTTTACGCCATATTATTTTCTTAGAGGCTTGAGGTGTTTATATGTTTCTAGTATTGTGTAATCATAGTGATGAATGGACTGATAAGTTTGACCCAAGTAATGATACAAAAATTTTGTTTAAGGTCCATTAATCATAAGGACCAATTTGTCATCTATTCATTGTATCGGGTTACAATGAGCTTGCAATAATATTAAGTCATTCTGCAGAACCCACCTCCCATTAGTATTAGTCATAATGAACAATTTTTCATGCACTCATTGACTCAAGGGAATTTTCTAGAATATAAAGCTATCCAATGTGATCCATCTCCCATGAGCATTGGTCATAATGACAAATTCCTCATTTTCTCATTGCATAAGGTGAGAGGGTGAATAAGTGGCATTGAATATAGTGAAATGAAATCACATGGCATCAATTGTCACCTATAAGGCTTATACCTAGTAACGAAGACTTCCGAGGAAGGTCAAATCACCATTGCAAGGCTTCTTGGCTCAAAGGACACTTAACCATACAGTTTTTCACCATAATCAAGCCTATTTAGCTTTCTATCCCAACCTATTCATAGATCCCTTCTCTTTAAATTAATATTTGTTTATTGCTAAGCATCAGTGGGTGGCAGTAACAATAGTATTAAGTAGGCACTGACAAGTGCACTTAGTTTGAAAGTTTGGAAGTCAGATAATTTGGGGAATCATTATCTGTCAGATCATATCTTCCTCTAAACATCGGAAAATAATTCTTGTTCAGAGTATATTCATAAAGCTATCAACACTCTATTATTCATGTATGCATGAAAGTCAGATAATCATACTGCTTCTTAAGTAACAAGAGTCATTAGACATCATATCAAAGGTTTACTTCTTATCAAAGGTGCGAAAAATTCCTTTACTGACAGATCCTTGAGAGGTTTGATTTTGGCCTCGAATTTTTGTTCCTTTTTTTTATTCTTGTTTCCACTTGTAGCTGCAAGCTCATAGTAATTAATGATTTTCAGTCGTCACTAGGATGTCATGTCAATCATGTTCCGTGATAGAAGATTGATGTAAGCCAAAACAATGCAGGATCACAACCAAGTTCCATCATAGGTCAAAATTTTAGAAGGCTACTTCCTTTATTACAAAATTTGTAACTGTCTTATTTTTTCACAAAATCATAGGCCCCATCCCCTGGTTTCTTTCAAACAGTGTCTTCGTTAGTTCCACTATTCATAGTTTCTCTCTATTACCATTGTAGCTATCATGAGATAGACAAAGCTCGGCATCTGAGATACCCTTACCGCACTAGTTCTCCACACAAACTGCATTTCCATCTACAAATCGAGACATAAGTCGAATGAAATCATTCACTGTGTCTTTGTTGTCAAGGTTGATTCAACCATAAGTCCAACATTTTTCTCTTGATGACCTGTTTAGTTGAGGCCACATAGCTTAGGACAAAACCAACTAGTATTTTCGGCAATTGGACTAGATGATGTTATTGATATAGAACAAAAATCCCTACAGTTTTTTTTTTCGAATACTCGTATGGTACTTTTTTAAGCAGAGAACAATTGTACAATGACTGACATTTTACATATGTGATGTCTTAATTTTGGTTGATAAATTCTCTGTTTTATAAGCTCTGTTTTGGTTGATAAATTCTCTGTTTTATAAGCTCTGCATTTAATTCCATTTTTTTCTGTGAGGCCAATCTTCCATAGTTTTTTCCTAAAACAGGTATGTGTTTAGGCTTTCTGTTTGTTTTATTAGGTATTTGCTAGATCATAACATTACGTTGTTGTCACTATTTTCAGATCATGTGGACCATTCCTCCTAGAGAGTTGGTATGCAAGACTCAGCTGAACCATGGACACTTTCTGTGTATCGAAGATGAGAATCGAGATGATTCTCCACCCTAGATTCTTACATCTTCACATCATGCATGGGTTGAGATTTCCTATGTGCTAGTTTCAAATGTGTTTACATCCCAAATTAAAAACAAGGGAAATACTAGATTGACAAGAAAAATAGGATCTATAGAATTTGCTTGAATGGAACTGAATCAAAAGAGAATACTCTTTTGCCATGTCAGTCATGAGATCAAGGATAGATACTATTTGTTTAGAGATTCTAGAGGATCCCTATCCTCCCTCATGAGCTACCATGATTGTGATGTGTAACACTTTTTATATGAGATCTCTTCCTTTGTAAAATGAAACTCATGCTGGTAGATTTACAGTCAGCCTAAGGCACTCCAAAAGACAATCAAAAATCATTTTTAAGACTCATTTCATCCAACTCAAAGCAGAATCACCACCCTATGAAACCTCAGGTTGCTTCATCTGTGGTCAGAAAGTACATAGAATCCACTCATCATCAGGCTCAATCAAAACCTATGGTGACCCATTTACAAAGCATGACAGTCCTAAGGGGTACACACGGTACTGTGAATTTGATATCACATATCAAATTATAGTATCTCCTATTTTTCATTTTCAAATACTATATCTAGCTGCTACATTGCTGTATTCTTCGTGTGCCAAATGCTTCATCGTTGCTGCACTAATAGCCGTGCCTTTTGTTGATATTAACCATGCCATTTGTGTGATGGTATTTGATAAATGTTTATAAATGTTGATCAGGAAATACCAATTAATCATAGTTAAATGGTTAATTACATGTGTGGTCTCAATTCCATGTTTTCTTTACCCAAATAAAGGGGGTTTGAAGAGTTTATTGTTGCCAACGATCTTCAAAACAATTGAGCTTACTTTTTCTAGGTATAATTATTTGGATAGAATGCTTATTATTTTTTCCTAAAACTTTATATATTTTTGTTGTTTAAATTTTATGTTTTAAGAGCCACAGCATATCTATTGCCTATGACTTTTGAATTCCAAAGTTGGTTAATAAGATATCCACAATCTAAATTCACTTGTATTTACTTGTATTAGGAATTACAAATACAATGCACTTATTAAATTGGAGATGAAAACTGAATTACTAAATAGTTTGAGTTAACAACATTTCAATATTGAGACAATCTTCTATTACAAGTGAAAAGAGTGTTGAAATATGGTCGTTTGTTTAGAATTCACTCTATGTGCCACTGTACCCAGTTAGTTTTATTGTTCTGTTTATCTAGTTTTACTTATAACACTTAAAAAGAGGATGAGAATGGAAATAGTAAAGGAGTAGAGAAACATGTTCCTCTGTGATAACAACAATGATGGTGAAATGGTAAACACTCCTCGCATATTCACACCTTGGAAACCTTATCTCGAAATGAAGCTAGTCCTCACTTGCATTAGAGCAAATCCATTTGAACCTTGTTGGGCCTTGAAAGAGAGATCAAATTTCTCCAAACACCTCGTAAACAAATATTCTTCTAAATTCTTTATATTTTTTAATACAAAACAGCTAAAAGGTAAGATAGGTCCCATATAGTTGACTCAGTAATAAAATTTAATTATTTTTAAATTTGATTTTTTTCATACAAAACATGTCTCCTTGAACAGAACATATTGAAAAGGAAGATAACCCGATAACCCCATATAGTTGACTTAGTAATTAAAATTTTAAGTTTATATGGTATCAAATTCCTCATCAAATTTCTTTCCACATTATCCAGTTGTAAAAAATGGTAAAAAATATATCAAAGAATTCAATATATTTTAATACACAATATATATTTTTTTATTTCTTTACATAAAACTTTATCTTTATCATATCAAATATTTCATATTTATAAGAAAGATTAAGTTTCTAAGAGTTTAATATCTTTTAATATGTAGCATATATTTTTAATATCTTTTAATATTTAGCATATATTTTTAATAGACAATATATAAAAGGGAAAGATAATAAGATAACTTTTTTGTATGTTAGTAAAGTTTCAATATATTACTAAATAAACATACAATACAAAAATAGTAGCTGGTTTATCAAACTAGTTGTAGAAGAAGATTCTCTTTGTCACACATTTAACCAGGCATGCCATTAGATTTTTCTCTCTTTACATTCCCTTATATAGTTCCAGAAAGTTGCCCTTCCCGCTACTACTATATGTAGATCTGCCTATCTGAATAGCTATATAGCTTTGATCTTCAAACCTAAACTTGACAAAATAACTACAATACTACCTATATCAACATAACACAAAACTAAACAAAAGATTGGTCAATGCCATGATCAACTAACACAATATTATTTGCTTGGAGTTGTTATTGTCGTTGGACCCATTGTTGGGTCCTCCACAAGGGTTGCCACTGGACAGCCACCTACAGCGCAAGCCTCTCGAACTCGATACTTCCTCAAGTGGGCCAAATCTCCTATCTCTACACCCATCGATATATCCACATTATTGATATAATTCAGATAGATTGAGAACATTTTGTTAAGATCCCCAATTCTGCCAACATGCGATTTCTCTATGTTAAGCAAACCCTTGAGAGCCTCTTCAATCCCTTTCAGGAGTTGGTCTATATATTTTAACTCGATTTATGTCTCGAGTTGCCTCTTTTTCCTCTATTATGTTTCCTCTGCTTGCAGCTTTTCCACTAAAGCCTTGACATGCCAAGTGGTCTCCAAGGTCTTTTGGTACACAGTCATCTATGTTTTGGATTTCCCTATGTTGATGATCCAATCTCCTTCCTCCTCTATTCTACCAACAAAGATAGCCCTACAATGTCTTCGAACCTCACTCTCGTAGATTTCCACTATATCCTTCCCTTTTGTGTGATTGTTTAGAAATAACCTCCCCTGCTTCCTCCATGCATGTATGTTTACAAAACTCAAAGCCTTGAGCATCCGCTTGGGAACTACCTCTTGGCCTACTAGCATCACTCTAGCTCTTACTCATTACACTGCTTGATAGCTGAATTTCCCTCATAGAAATTACTATCACCAACTCAAAATTACACCACCTTTAAGTGTTCTCCCTTATGTCGATGAAGCTTGCTCCCGAGCTATGATTTAAAGATGAAACCCCAGATGAGACTTGCCTCGCCAATATTTGAGTACTTTCCCTCTCCATTTTTAGTAACTCTAACCTGTTAGCGATGTTGTTGTTCATTCGTGTGTACTTGTGGATGTCATTCCTCTGAATTTCCCCTGCGAGCGGTTTGTTCAAAATCATAACCACCCCGAACTTGCTCTTGTATATTTCCCCTCTTGATTTCGTACCTTCCCACTCCTCTTGCCACATCTCCTATTAATGAGATGATCACACTAACAATCTATTATGGGGGAAATCCTCTCCTTCCCATGATTAACCATCACTCTATCCTTGTATTGCAGACACATACCCCTTCTTGTTTCCTAAGTATGTCCATAATGAAGGATTATTTGTTCATATGAACTGGTAGATCACTATCCTGATTTGGGCCCACCCCTTCTCTATCAACCTGCCTTAATGGCGTGGAGTGATCTCTCTCTGCTAACCTTTGGATTTCCTCCTTTAGCTAGCCCTTTGAAAACTTTCACATCACGTCAGTGAGCAAATGGACATTATCTACCCCCTTAGTTTCCACCCTATCCACCAACACATTCGAAAACCACTGAGCTAAGGTGAATTCCATGGTTTTCAACACCTCTAGATGTTTTTGAATGTGTTGGATTAATGGGAGCAAGTGCCAGTTCCATGTTACTTTACTTATTTGTGTGCCACATTGTAACTTATGTGTCACTTGAATGATAAGAGGTGCGGTTCCTACTAAGTTTGGTTCCATGGGAGTTTGCATGGTCTTACAGCCATTCATATGGGATTTCTCAATAAGTGTCTTGGCATATTTTCTTTTATATAAAAATATCTGGTGATGTGCCTGTCACACCTCCAAACCAAGATAGTAATGCAATAGACCAAGATCGGTCATGTCAAAGAACCTTTTCAAATCCTGCCAAAATTCTCTTCTCATAACTACCTGTGATTACTAAGTCATCGGCATACACAACAATGATCACAATATCCCCCCTTGATCTTTGCAGTAGAGGTTAGGATCATAAGGGCTTCTCTTTCAGCCGTGTTGTGCAAAATGCTCATCAATTTTTATGTACCGGTCTCTGGGAGTCCATTTTATACCATAGATATATTTGGTTAACTTACACACCTTTGTTTCTTGTCCAGGTGCTACCTTTCATGATTTATCAATTCAACATTGGGGGAGATTCTCAGGTACGAGTTGGCAGATCGTAAGAAAATTTCCCAAATATATTCCGTTTAAGCAAAAAAATAATGCTTAATATTTTGCAAAATAGATACAAATGGATTACTGCCACGTAGTAATATCTCCAAAGAGTATCTAAAAGCATATTCTCAAGATATTTACACCATTCAGAGGTAAAAAACTAGGGCATATATGTTTAAATCCCTCCCATCAAAGTACCTTGAGGTCCCTCTAATGGTGCAAGCCTAGAAGAACTCCAATTAGGAAAAAATTGTATCAAACCTTGAGGATAGGGTGAAACAATGGAATGTCAAAGCCCTAAACCTAGTTGGTCATCTGATTCTAACAAACACAGTGCTACAAGTTATTCCAAGGTATATGTTACCTATCCTCCCTTCTCCCAAAGGCGTACTACAAAAGATCTGGGACATCCAAAGGAACTTCTTGTGGCGAGGGGTAGAGGTGAAATGAAAATGGGCGCTAGTGGCCTTAAATAGAGTGCAAACCAAAAGATGCAGGTGGGCTAGGTCTTCAAGATCCAGAGGTAACCAACAAAGAAAATGGAGCAAAATTATGGTGGAGATGGTTAAAAGGGGGGTCATCACCTTCGGGAAGGCTTTGGAAATCAAAATATGCACCTAATTTCCGTACAAAAAAGTTAGTCTGGTTATCAAGTTCCACTCAGGGGTTGGCAATTTGGAATTTAGCATGGAATAAAAGAGGTATCATGCAAAACCACTATTCTGGGAAATCAGAAATGGAAAGGAGGCCCTATTTTGGGATGATGTGTGGTAGAAACAAGCTAAGTTATGCAGGGAGGAATGGCATCCCTTCAAACTAAGCACAAAAATATGAGACTATAGAGAATTCCACCAATTGTAGGATCAAGGACTAGAAAATAACAAATGGAGGTGATGGAATTTTAATATCTTTCGACGGCCAACCCAGAATGACCTAGCTATTCAGTATCTAATAGAGGAACTAAGAAAATGAAGAATTATGTTCAATAATGACCAAGACCAACTTAAATGGGGGAAGAAAGAAGATGTGGAGTTACATCTCAAGGAAGTCAAAGCTTATCTTAGTGAGGGATATACTGGTACAAATGATCCATCGTGGAGAAAACAATGGATGGTGCCACATTGGCCATAAATTAAAATTTTCATGTCATTTATTTTACACCGTAAGGTCCTAACTCGGGACAAACTTATAAAGAGAGGATTTATAGGTTCCTCTTCAGTTTCCTCTCTGAAAACACAAAAGAGAAGCTTAATCATTTACTCAACACCTGTAACTATATGGAGGCACTATGGGACTAATTAGCCTCAATATTTAGATAAAGAAACCAAAGTCTAGAGAGCATACAAGAAACAATAAAGAAATGGCGGGTGCATTATACAAAAAACGAGGTGGTGAACCTTACCTGAAATTTCATTCAAGGTTTCATCCTTTGGGAAATTTTGAAGGAGCACAATAGATGAATATTCTCTTGTAATAAGCTCCCTGTTGACAACCTAGTGGAAGGAAAAATGTGTCAGCTAAAGGAAACATTAATTGGTACGGGAAATAAACCATTAGAGGAACAACCACCCCCCCAAGGAAACACAAATTTTGAAGTGATGAGGCTTCATGTTTTTCACCCTGTTTTCCCCAAATAAATATATTCTAGCAGGAAGAATTATTCATTACTTTCCCCTCTTACAAGCAAACACTCGGCAAAAAAAGGATTTCACACCTCGGAGTTTTTTTTATAGGATAAAGGGAAAGGTGAGTGGGTATCCTGCAGTAGTTGCGTTGGTATTATTAGCATTACGCCACTTTTCATATGGGTCTTCACAACAAATAATCACCATTACACTTTGTTGATTTGTTTTAAAAATAAACATAACACGCAATAGATTTCTTTTCGGATGCAATGTTGTTGTTGGTAGTATGATTGTATTTGTGCCATATGTAAAACTAATATGGGTTAAATTTCTTTCACCTTGCAATATTTTTATTGGAAATGTGCTTGTGTTTGGGCTAGAAACTATGCTAGATTTCTTTTGCTTTGCAATAGTGTTGTTGTCAATTTGGTTGTTTATGATAAAAGGAAATCTAGCAAGTGTTAGATTTCCATCACTTTGTCAATGTTATTGGAAATGTTGTGCTTGTGTTTGGGCTAGAAGTTGTGTTAGATTTCTTTTGCTATGCAATGTTGTTGTTTTAAATTTGGTTGTTTATTATAGAAGGAAATATAACACGTGTTAGATCTCTTTCACCTTGGTAATGTGCTTTTGTTTGTGTTAGAAGGAAATATAGCATGCACTAGATTTCTTCTGACATAAAATGTTGTTTTTGGTAGTATGCTTGTATTTATGCTACATGTAAAGCTAGCATGCGTTAAATTTATTTTACCTTGTGACATTGTTATTGGAAATGTGATTGTGTTTCTGATAGAAGTTGTTGGATTTTGTTGGCTTTTGTTTTCCCTACAATTTTATTGTTGCCAATGTGCTTTTGTTTGTGCTAGAAGTAAATCAAGCGTATGCTAGATATCTTCTACACGACAATGTTATTTTTGGAAATGTGATTGTGTTTGTGCTACAATAAACTCTTACTTTGAAATGTGTAAGATTTCTTTTACTTTGAAATGCTTTTGTGAGTAATATGCTTCTATTTACGTTAGAAGAAAATTTAGCATGTGGTCGATTTCCTTCGCCTCAGAATATTGTTATTGGCAATGTGTTTGTGTTTGTGCTAGAAGCAAATCTAGCATGTGCTAGATTTATTTGACCATGTAATGTTGCTTCTAGCAATATGCTTATGTTTGTAGTAGAAGGAATGATATTGATTGTTAGCTTTCATTTGAGGAAACAATTTTTCATTACATACAACATGACTACCATAATATTTTTATTTTTGCATTTATATTACTTTTTCGGAAGTTGTGTGTTTTTGGGGAAATATAAAGTCACACTTTACAAAGTTCATTCTTTTAATTACAAGTTACAATGTAATTGTTGTTACAGAATTGATGCAAGCTACAATGGAAAATATAATTTTGGCAAAAGGGGACTATGTTGATCTCCTTATTAATGATCAAGTCATTAGGCTAGCAAGGGTTGAATCTGCAGAGTCTGGAACTTATTATGTTGGAAAAAGGTTTAATGTTGGTTATGTTGCAATTTTGATAATTGATCTCATTCAACCACATTTTATTGATGATGATGTTAATGAAGGGGACATACATCCATGGAAGATTGTGGATTTGAGACACCACATAGGTAATCAAAATATTTGAACATGTGTTATATATTATTGATACTATAATAAATGTTCTTTTTTTGAGTAAATACTAACAATTATTTACATTTGTTTATAGGTACAAATGTTTCTTCTACATTTTCTATTGGAGACAAGGTAAATCTTCTGCAACATGGAGTGAAGGTGGGCGAGGGCTCCATATTCAATACAGAGCTTGGGCATAAAGTGCATGGAAAGATGGTAAAGAAAGGATGCATAGTGGTTAAAATCGAAAATGTGTTAAAACATAATGCTCCTCTACCACATCCAACAGGGTTTGAGCATACACTTGGGGGTGCATTAGAATCTTGTGCAATTTGACCAGAATCAGATTTGGAGACTCACTGTCGTGATCATGCCATAAATATTCCCCAAGATAGGGTTAAATTCATATGTGCAAAGGTTTCTCTTACACATGAATGGATGGGAACAAGCATGTGCATTGCCAAAGGAATGCTAGTTCATGTCCACAAGGATGACATTGTTGAGGGTGAAACACTAGGTGAAATGGATTTTGGTGTTTTTCTAGAAGAGATAGATGGAAATTGTGATATATCCAGAATTGGTGATAAGTCTATACATTGTTTGGTTAGATGGCCAATAAATAAGTTGGTGGACAACAAAGGTGTGATATTAAGGGTCAAGGAAAAGTTCAAGGAACCACCCAAAGAAATGGTGATATGGGATGTTATAGAGGACGCAAATCCCTTAAACAAATGGGATGGGTACCTTTGTAATGAAAAAGATAGAAACTCAATTGATATGAATGTAACAAGGCCATATAAAAGGATTAACCGAGTTATGGCTACAAAAAAAAACTGCAAAATGTCAAACAAAAATAGATGAAGAGAAAGAAATATGACTTTTGGCAATAGATGTATGTTGTAGAAAAGATTGTCTTCAACATGTCGATAGGAAGGCCATTGCAGGTGCTAGAAGGGGTATGAGACAAATAAATACAAATGATATTAGAGAATTTGTCTTGAATTCACTCATGTCAAACACAGTGATGTCAAGCGGCCATAGCCATGGCCATGGCCTACCACCTATTGCTAGAAATGTAAAGGACATGAGATTTAATGGGAATATTATTTGTAAGAAAGCATGGTATAAGATACATAAAATTCCTCAAAGCACATTCTATAACTACTAGCATTATTTCCAACATGGAAAGATCAAAGCTATTCATGGTAACACCAACACATGCAAAGCACGAGCTCACACAGTGGCAGCTATAGAAATATTGCACAAAATTGTAATGGATAATTCATATTTTTCACCAAATCAAACACGTCAAGTTGAGGAAGATGGAACATCTGCTCCTTTAAGACTACTTCCTTCGAATTACACACCAAATTCTTTGTTAAAAGAGATCAATGAGGCTCTTCAAAAGCTTAATAACGCATCAATATCACAACCAACAATGAGCAAGATCTGGAATACTAAGTTTCGAGATGTGGCATTTTCAAAGAACAACAACTTCAGTAAATGTAGTGAATGTATTGTGTTGAAAGAACAAATGAAGGCAGCAACTACAAAGAGCTGGAAGAAAAGGCACGAGGTAGGTTGACGAAACATAACAATATTGTTATGTGTGGAAGATATTGTTACTATGCCAATAGAATTATGTCAGAGTGGTTTCCAAAGGAGTATTTTAGCATTATCCATGATAAAATGGGCAAAACAAAGACGTCAATCCCAAGGCTACGTGTCAAATCAAAATCTGTTGTAGGAACAAATTTGGGTTTTTCATTGACATGCATGCTTACACATGGGCATAAGGCAGGAGGTTTTGGTCATTTCTCCTTACCATTTGTCCATATGGGATCAAAATTTAATATTACATCCCTTGAAAAGTGCTTAAGGGACCTTGAAGACCCACAAATGGATATGTATGGTGATCTACTTTACAAAAGTGGAATTTCAAAAAACCCACTTCCAAATGCATTACTTGACACATCTATTTACCCAAAATGTCAAGGGTACAAGGATGATTTTATATCTCATGGAAGTTCAAAAAGTCAAAATGTTGATTTTAAACCTCTTCCTCCACATTTATTGTTACAGTTGGACAATGCAGCAAGTGATAATAAGAATCGCTATCTTTTCATGTTTCTATCACTTTTAACTGCAGTTGGTGTCTTCATCACTATTGAGGTTGGGTTCTTGCCTGTGGGGCACACCCATGAAGACATAGATGGAACATATGGAAGAATGTCTTCCAACCTAAAAAGTAAAGATATTTATTCTTTACCTGAAATGATGGATACATATTGCATAATTGAAGAAAATAGAGTGTTTCCACCTACACTTATTGACAAGGTCTATGAATTCAAAAGTTTCCTTAATGGATACATTAAGGAGGGAAAAAATGCACTAGTTGGACATCTTAATGTTCAATACTTCCAATTTATTATACTCAATGATGTTCCAGTACTAAGGTATAAAGAACCAATTAGAGATATTGAGTGGTCAAAACCACTTGAGTTATGGAATATAGATGATGAAGGTCGACCTATAATTCCCATAGGGAAGCCATCTTTCTTAGCTTCCAAACATAATGATGTCTATTTAAAAGAACTAAAGGAAGGGATAACATCATACATAAAAATGTGGAAAGACACTATTGGGAATGAGGATTCACCAATTGTTACAGAGGAATGGAAAAATAAAGTGGTGTATTGGGAAAAAGTTCTTGATACATTAGATGGAATCTATAATGATCGTAGAATAATAGATCGAAATGATTCATCTTCTGAGGATTTCTGGCCCAAGACAAGGCACATTGTTGATGTTGATCGTCATGCACTCCAAGTAATCTCAAGTATTATGGATGGAGATTTTGATAATGCGATAGATGAACCAATATATGTTGGACCCAAATGCAACAAGCCAAAGCCAACATTCAATCTGATGATTGATGTTGAGAAAGGAAAGATGTTGCTAGTTAGATCAGGAAATGAGGATGCAGGTGAGATGATTTGGATGGAAAAATCCATCTCAAATATCTTTAGGGATAATGAAAGTGAGAATGTTCATGTAAAGGTTGACTGGCGGAAGCCTATGTAAGGGAAATACAATGGAAAAATTTTAGAGCAATATTGGGTACCAAATCCTGATGACAAAGAACTTGGCTCTATTCCAATTAATACCATAGTGTGGGCATGGATGCCAAAGAAAGAACATTGCAAGAAGACCAAGATAAATAAATATGGTGTAGAAGCCATTCTTGATCTACTTGAATGAATATCTGAAGAGTAGGTTTATATGATACATAAATTTAATTTTTTTTTGGAGGATCTATTAATATACATTCAGACA
>APFE031461717.1:35274-65522 GCA_000404065.3 Pinus taeda
AATATTCGCCCACTAAAAATTTAAAACCCCTTAATTTCGCCAAAGGGCGAACATTTGCCCCTAAAATTTTCTATGATCTGAGATCGTCCGGGGTGCTTATTGGTGATCTAGCCCATCAGAATCAAAACGATGAGC
Source organism: Pinus taeda (assembly GCA_000404065.3). NCBI lineage: Eukaryota > Viridiplantae > Streptophyta > Pinopsida > Pinales > Pinaceae > Pinus > Pinus taeda. The sequence continues at coordinate 35,410 of APFE031461717.1, forward strand.
TGAGCATGGTGGTACCATTCAATTATTAGTGAAAATTGTTTTTTGGCGGTCCCCATTTTTCATCAGGTTGGTGTATGGTAGAAACTAGAGCTCAAGCGATGGACAATGAAAGGATGGAAAAACTTGAAGAAACCATGCACTCCCTCCACAGTCTGGTTAACGGATTATGTATCCAGATCCAGCAAATAATCCCAAAGGACAAGGAGCAAGCCCACGAGGAGGAGTCTAATGGCAATGGATACCATGATGGTGAGTCTAGCCACTCTCCTCATGTCTGGCACACCCACCCACAACCCAGTCAGCGACCTCCCAAGTTAGATATGCATAAATTTGATGGTTCTCACCCATCGGCATGGATAGCACAAATGGAGCAAGTATTTCAAATTAAATCGCATCTTAGATGATGCGACTTAGCTTATGTTGGGGAGCATGTACCTGGACAATGAAAGGTGGCAATGGTGGGAATGGAATCAACGTCGCAGTGGATCTTTTAGGACTTGGAACCAATTTACAAAAGATCTTCAAGACCGCTTTGACCAGGAATCCTCTTTTTTGGGTCGTCTTACTAAGCTCCGACAGACTGGCACAGTGGATGAATATATTATAGCTTTTGGAGCCTTAGCCTTTCGTACTTGGGGTCTCTCAGATGCGTTTTACACGAAATGTTTTATCAGCGGTCTTAAAGAAGCTATTAAAGCCTAAGTCCTACTGCACCACCTCCCTCATGGATGAAGGCTTGCAAGGTAGCTCGTAATGTGGAACGTGCATTAGCAACCCAATACATTCACCCAAATTTCTCTGCTAAAGGTCACCCTCCACAGGATCACAACACGACTCAAACACTTAAGGTCCAAAAGGTGTCACCGGCAGAAATGGAAGAAAGGAGAAAGCAAGGCCTATGTTACTACTGTGATGAAAAATACTCCCCAGGTCATAAATGCAAGGAGCCCAAATTTTTTCAAATTGATGCCATTGACTACAGCTCAACAGAAGAAGATCCACCACTGGAGGAACATGAGCCGCTAGAGGAAGAAAACCAACAGGACAATGTCTCTGACGAACCAATTATTTCGTTGCATGCTTTGGCAGGGATTTCTTCCCCTCAAACTCTCAAAATCAGAGGATTTATTAAACATCACCCAGTCATAGTCTTGATTGATAGTGGAAGTACACATAATTTCATCCATCAAAAAGTCACAGATACAGTGCATTGTTTTGTACGAGCAGTTTCTAACTTCCAAGTTCAAATTGCGGATGGAGGCACAATGAAATGTGAAGGCCGTTGTGAAAATGTCAAACTTCAAATGGGGGATTATCAGTTGAAAACCCACATGTTTTCCATACACATGGGGGGTTGTGACATTGTCCTCGGCGCTGAATGGCTCTGCACTCTTGGGCCAATCAAAATGGATTTCCAGGAGTTGTATATGAGTTTTAAGCAGAACAACCACACACATACCCTCCGTGGACTCCAAGCGGGAGCCCCCTGTATCATCAGCTCGCATAGGATGTAAAAATTGTTAAAAAAAGGGAAATCATGGAGTTGTATCTCAGATTAATGCCATCCAGGTAGTCGAAACCAAGCCGTCGCCAATTCATCCTGAGATGCAAAAATTTTTAAATAACCATCTGCCGGTCTTTGATAAGCCTCAAGGGCTTCCACCCTCACGAGGGGAACATGATCATAGCAACACCTTGGTTCCAGGGGCCCAACCCCCAAATGTGTGCCCATACAGATATCCGTTCACCCAAAAGAATGAAATAGAAAAAATCATCAAGGAACTTTTGGAAGCCAGTGTCATTCGTCCCAGCATCAGTCCTTATTCATCTCCAGTGGTCATGGTGCTCAAGAAAGATAGGGAGTGGCGAATGTGTCATGACTTCAGGGCCCTCAATAAGTTGACAGTCAAAGATAAATTTCCCATCCCGGTGATTGATGATTTGTTGGATGAACTCAATGGGGCTCAATTTTTCACGAAGCTGCATCTCCGCTCAGGCTACCACCAGATTCGCATGAAGGAAGTCGACATCCCCAAGAATGCTTTCAGAACTCATGAAGGCCACTATGAATTCCTGGTCATGCCATTTGGTCTTTGTAATGCCCCCTCTACTTTTCAGAGCCTTATGAACCACATTCTAAAACCATATCTCAGGAAATGTGTCCTTGTCTTCTTCGATGACATTCTCATCTATAGTTGCACTTGGGATGCACATCTTCATCATGTAGATCTACTCTTGCAACTGCTCCGCAAGCATAAATTATTTGTCAAGATGTCCAAGTGTTCGTTTGGCATGGCAGAAGTAGAGTATTTGGGCGACATTGTGGGGCGTGAAGGTGTCAAGGTGGACCCCAAAAAGATCCAAGCAATGCAGGAATAGCCTCAACCTAAGACCTTGAAGAGCTTGCAAGGATTTTTGGGTCTCACAGGCTATTATCGTAATTTTTTCTGCAACTATGGTCGCATAGCGAAGCCCCTCACCCAACTCCTAAAGAAAAATTCATTCTTCTGGAATGAGGAAGCACAACAGGCCTTTACAGCTCTAAAAAATGCCATGTGTTCCACTCCAATTTTAGCACTACCTGACTTCATCAAATCTTTTGTCATTGAATGTGATGCTTCAGGTACAGGTATTGGGGCGGTCTTAATGCAGGAAGGGCAACCATTGGCCTTCACAAGCCAACAACTCAATGGGAGGAATCTAGGCCAATCTAACTATGAGAAGGAAATGATGGCCATCTTACATGCAGTCGACACCTGGCGACCTTATTTATTGGGGCGACGTTTCCAAATCCGCACAGATCATCACAGTCTTAAATATTTTTTGGAGCAACGCCTATCCTCCCCACAACAAAATAAATGGCTAGCCAAAATTCTGGGATATGATTATGAGATCATTTAGAAGAAAGGGAAAGACAATAGTGTAGCAGATGCATTATCTCACCAATTTGAGGAGGAAAGTACCCTGCTAGCAATTTCCCTCCCCGTTCCAGAATGTATTGAAGATGCTTGCAGGGAATGGTTTTCACACCCCGGGCTCTCCCAACTCATTTCTCAATTACAGGCAGATCCAAATTCCACCAAGGGCTACTCGTGGCAGGATGATATTTTTCGCTACAAGGATAGAGTCGTAATATCACCAACATCCACCCTCAAAAGTCGCATTTTGGCAGAATTTTCCACTCATCTCCCATTACAGGACATTCGGGCTTTCAGAAGACGTATGGTCGCACTAGAAGATCATTTTGTTGGACAGGCATGAAAAAGGACATCCTTAACTTCATAGCAAAATGTGATGTCTGTCAATGCCACAAAGGGTAAATCGTCAACACACCAGGCACATTACAACCATTTCCCATTCCTGCATCAATTTGGACGGAGGTTTCTATGGATTTCATTACAGGTCTTCCAAAGTTAGGGAACAAGTCAGTCATCATGGTGGTTGTGGACCGATTGTCGAAGTATGCTCATTTCTGCGCTCTACCCCACTCGTTTACACCAATTTTGGTTGCTCAATCTTTCATGGATCAGATCTTCAAATTGCATGGCATGCCCACTTCTATTGTGTCCGACCGCGACCCGATCTTCACCAGCAATTTTTGGCAGGAACTCTTCAGAATACAAGGCACTCAACTAAACCTCAGTACTTCCTATCATCCGCAAACAGATGGTCAAACTGAAGCCGTCAAAAAATGTCTAGAAACCTACCTTAGGTGTTTCACTTCAGAAAGGCAACACCTTTGGGTACAATGGCTACCTCTGGTTGAATGGTGGTATAACACCAACTATCATGGCACCACCAAAATGACTCCCTATGAAGCAGTTTATGGTCAACTCCCGCCTTTTCCTACTTCGTATCTCAAGGGATGCTCAAAAGTCCAAGCAGTGGATCAACTCCTACAACACCGTGCAACCATGCTCGCCCATCTTCGCCAGAATCTTCATCAAGCTCAGAACCGCATGAAGCAACAGGTAGACCAGCATCACTCAGAGCGCCAATTTCAAGAAGGGGATCAGGTCTTTTTACGGCTCCAACCATATAAGCAAACATCACTCAAAGACAAGGGGTGAGAAACTTCTCAAATTTTAGGACATATCAGTACTTCAGTGCATTGGAGAAGTGGCCTACAAGTTGGCCTTGCCACCTACTGCAAAAATCCATCCAGTTTTTCATGTCTCATGCCTCAAGAAAGTGATTGGGAACAATTGTAGAATTCAGACCAGTCTACCAGAATTGGACGAGGAAGGGTCCATCTGGCTTCAACCAGAACAGGTCATCAACACACGAGTCAAGCAACTGTGCGGCCGCATGATTAAGGAAGTCCTAGTCAAATGGAAAGACACCTCTCCGGAAGATGCAACTTGGGAGCCAACCACTATTCTGCAGCAGTTTCTGCAGCTTCAGCCTTGAGGACAAGGCTAGTCTTAAGGGGGAGGGAATGTTAGGGTCCCAACCTAACCCCCTTATCTATGTAATGGGACCATGTCATAGTCAAGAGTCAATAAAGCCCATATTAATAATTGTAAGTGGTTAATCCGCAATTAATAACGAAACCACAGTTAGTTTCCAATGGGTCGTAGTATTAGATAGATGGTATTAGTAATACCACGGTATTGGCACGTGGTATTGCATGTATGAGTCATATATAAAGGATAGAGACTCCCTGCGAGGAGCATCGTGTATTATTTTGCAATCGATCTCTGCTCTATTGGAGGTTTCTCCCTCGAAGAGGCAAGTGAACATTAGTCTCTGAATAATAAAATCATTGCTATTTTGTGTTCTGGGTATCTTTTCTTCGCATATTCTATGTTTTGGGTGTCTTTTCTTCGCATATTCTATATTTGGGTATCATTTGCAGGTGAAGAGCATAACAGCTATGTTGACTGACTAGGAGCTTTGTGCAATTTCTAGGTAGAGCGGCTGACTGCTGCCCAAATTTTCACAAATCCTGGGTTGAACAACCGGCTACTGGGAAAATTTGTACAAATCCTGCTAGGAGGGTTGTGTAGTAGGATTGTGCAATCCTGTAACCTAGTAGTCTGTTACAGAGGATTGTGCAATTCCTAAAGGAAAAGTTTGTCACCCTCCAAGAATGCTTAATTTTCAAGGGGAAGTTTCTCAGCCTATAATCGGACCAAGTCCTTGTGAGCAACTTATGAGGGGAATGGATCAACTATGATTGACAGGCTACCTTTGTGCGAGGAAAACTCATGAACCTTGAGTACATGATGAATCAAGATAAAGTGTTGTGAAAAGTTGGTAGGGAGGCTCCAAAACAAGCTAAGGAAAAATTTTGGAGGGTGGTTGTTGCCTCTACATAAGACTGTTACATTCCACTATAACCACTTGAAATTGCCCTTGAAAATATGTTACATACAATCTGCACATCTACCCATGTGAGACAAAATGGATTGCGCAAGCCATGCAAGACATCACTGACACTTGGATGACTGTGGTGACACCAACTCTTTGATGTCCTTGTGATGGTCGATGGTGGCGAATTGGTGCTAAGATTGGCCATCTGTGATGGTTTCCATGTGCTCAATGGTGACATCCTGCTAGAAGCGAACTCTTGCCTCTGCTGCATCTAGGTACATTAATATGGCCCTTTTGTCCAACTCATTTGATATCACGTGCATCATTGTCTTGAATGTGGCTAGACCAGCAACATATGATGCATAGTGTCAGTGCTGATATTCAAGTGTGTGCTTGTGACCATGTGCATCAACTTGTCAAAGCACATGTTCAACTCTAGTTGGACTTGATTCTTATCTTCGCCTTAGTGAGTGTGCCAAATGGGTGGGATCGCATGCGTGTGCATAATCACATGCATGTTGCTGAATTCCCTTGCATGTGATCAACAACACTACTCACCTTGTCTAATATGTGCCGATTGTTGGAATGGATTTATAACTTGTTTGGGAGAAATTTCATCCAACTGTGTGTGTTGCACCCCCTATTCTACATGTTCGTACTACAACTCATTCTCTCGTATGTGTAGCTCCTATTCTTCCTTGAGTTGTTGCTTCATCACCTACAAATCCTTCTATGTTCCTTTCTTTTCCCTTGAGCGATAATCTTCTTGTGTTGTCACCTCATAGCCTCAATCTCCAAAGCTTCTTTCATCATGAGTGGATCTACTTTGAAGTTGCAGCTTTGCTTCACCTCTATGTCGTCAACAACCTTCCTCTTACACTTCCCGTATGCGGGTGTGCTGCCTTCTTTTGTTGTTGAAGGTGTTTCTCATTTTCATGTTGCTACCATATTATATTGATGTCCTTTTCTATGAACAACTTTATGTCTTCATAGGTAGGAAATCTCATGGACACTTGCTTGGCTGCAAACCCCATTGTGCTCTCAACGGTTTTCTTTGCCTCTTCTCTCCTCAAGACCATCATACTTGTGTTACTGAAAGATAGACGAACATTTGTGACGCCTGGAGATATAGAAACAATCATGGCAAGAAATCTGTCAGTTGAAAACCAAAATAAACTTGAGGACTAACTTGCAACATACCTGTGTGATTTATCATGAAGGTTGCGGAATTTCTGTCAGGAGGTCACGAGACTGACTGCAAAAATTTTCCAAGGCACAATGTGGGCTACCAAGAGGCTAATTGACTACTAGAATTATGCAATGCATAATCCAACCTAGACTGTTGAGGACTAAAATTGCGTAATGTGCAATTTTAGTCAATAGTGACATGGAACCAGCGAACTACATCGCGCAGTTTCTGGGGCTAGTAAGACACTGCCTCCAAGAATTGGGCAATGAAGTAAGGGAGGTTTGTATTGGGCTAGACATGCACAATTTTAGGAGGGAAGGCCTATTTCTACAAAAACTAGTACTCCTAAAGAATGCTAGCCCTCTAGGTTTGGAAGCTACCCTAGAAACAATAGTTTAAAGCAATTCAACGATTTCTTCTATGTGTAACAGATAAGACAAAGATAATGGAACCAACCTGGAACTTCCGCTTAATTCCTTGCTTGCTCTCTCTCCCCTTTAATAGATCCTATAACTCCTCCCCATACTTAACACGCTTGGAGAGTACCTGCGCAAGTACAGCAACAAATAACCATCAAAGCATTGTGATCTATTACAGCATAAACATTATATAATCAGATATATAATGAAAAAATAATAGCATTCACAAATGATAACATTCACACTTGCACAATCATATGGAAGAAAAATTGAAGAACTTTATTAATAGAAGGGAGAATTACATCCCAATTGTCTGATCCAGCATCATCGTCCTAGCTTCAATCCTTCTTCACCTGACGAAACAATAACATCACACCAACAATACAATGCTCCTTCCTCAAATACAAACTATCAACACTTCCTTGCAATTCACAATATTCCAACCTCTAGATCTCTTGAATTGGAGATCCATTTATAGATGTGTGAAAGGGTGTGAGTCATCCATGGGGTTTGATTAGTGTCATTCTGCTTGTTGCAATTGCTTCCACTTGGAGCTTAGATCCCTTATTCATCCTAGGGCAAATTCAGAGAGGCAAGTGGCACATGAAAAGTTTCTAGAAGATTCAATGAGCAACCAACTAGTAAAGTGTCTCAGACATTTGTCCATCCTTGCCCATCGCATGCTATAGAAGGCCTAATCAGTATGCATCACACCCTGGTACTGTACCACTCAGTATGCATCACACTTTGCTAGTGGAGCAGTCAGTATGGTTTAATTTAGGCCATTTCTGGATGGTTTCTCAGGTGGAACGTTTGGGGAATGATGTATTTAGATGACTATGTTACTTTAGGGCATGAAACAACTCTTATAGGGGTTGAAAAACCCTAGTTTATCGACATATAATTTTGGTGTTGATGTGGGAAAATATGTCTATAACAATTGCCCCCTAAAGCATGAAATCATAAATATTGATGTCGAGTGAAATTCTTTATCATGAGGATCTGAAGTTCTGAACTAGAAGGTGACCTGCATAAGTTACAATACAATACATCATCATAATATAATTTTCATGATCTAGCTGAGGGAGGCATTCCCATGCTTAGATTTATAAATTCATTTCATGTACATATATGAGATAGTTGTCTGCAGATACAGGCTAGTGATTCTTCAGATATAGAGTCATCATCCATGGTTAGGATGACCATCTATGTAGAGCCTTTGTACATTTGATGTTTTTATTTCCCTGAATATATCGCAGCCAGTATGGATGAAACTAGATCCGGGGTCTTCAAACTCTTTCAATCTTTGCTCGATGTACAAGTAAATCCATGTGAAGAGATGTTATGAAGTCGAACATGGAAAGACATCACCTGATTACCAGCCAATGATGTAAGTAGTTAACAGATGCGAGAGGAATCACTGATAATGGTAATGACCCTCAAGGTACTACAGTACAATTCATGTGCTGTGAATATATGATCCGACATCGAACACTGCGCAAAATCTTTCAGTCAAATGCCATTGATGTCAACTTGTTTCCGGAAGTGAAAAACTTGCCATCTATGTATGCAAGCTTCAAAGCACTGAAAGGGTTGTTTCTAAGTCAACTTCTTGGATAATGAGTTAATGTCGACAAGAAGTGACTCGTCATAGGAGGGCCTTGATGTGTCCCACATCTATGACACGAAACGAATCAAATTATTTTTGGAGGTGAAAATGAACTAAAAACACAAGGTTCAGGAATGGTGCTCATGAACAAAATGAAGGTTGGAGTTATTGTAGTGGATGATACATTAACTGGATGGTGGTTTCTCAACTGAATGACTTCTCTTGAACATATCAACGACACTGAGATGAATTGGTAGCGTTAACCCCAAAATATGGATGGTATGAAAGACCAATGGTGAGATGACTGGTGAATGGAATAACCCAACCTTGACTCAATAATTGTGATGAAGTGAAAGTTTCATGTTAAAGAGCAACTTGCTACCATAAATTCTTCAAATTTTCTTACCCTTTTTCCCTAGTCATTGCTGACCAGTACCTCTTTATTTTTGTCAAGCTTGAGAAGGATAACATATGCTTGTTCTACAATTCACCCTTCTGGCAAACTTGTCGCTATTTAATGTTTTAACGACTCTAGCGATAGTGAAAATCGGTATCGTCTAAATGTAAAAGTTTGTCGCTATTGTTTTGATGATTTAATGAAAAGGATAACTCGGTTCTTTTCATTTTTAGAGATTTTGAAAAGGGACGAAAATAAAACTCCACCAGTTCTTTTTCGTAAAATAATCCCTCCGGTGTGAAAAAGGATAAAATAATACAGGAGGGATGACATTTCCAATCACTTTAACGCGCTAGAAAGGACAAGCGCTCGACAACCTTTTCATGTTTAACAAGTCTGAAAAGAGTTTAAAGAGGTCTCTATTTTGAGGAACAAGTGGTGTCTAGGGTAGCAACTAGTTCCGGTGATTTTGGAACTTCTCAAAACATGTTGATTTATGTGGAGGGGCTGGATAATAAGACCACTCATTGCAACTGTTCCTCAAAAAGGGATGGTGGCGATTGGATGTACACAACCAAGGCTCAAAAGGCTGATAGAATGGAAATCACAAGGGTTAAAATTTGAGAATGGGTTAATTTTTAGACAAGCTTGAACCATGGGGAACTATGCTTGGATTCAGTTTCATGTTTGCACAAGCTTGAAATGAAAAACTATGCTTGGATTCAGTTTCATTTTTACACAAGCTCGAAACAAAAAATTATGCTTGAATGGTGGTCAAAGATGTTCAATTCATTGTTTAGCATATCAAATTCTTTCATCATTTGTTCAACCTATTCAAAAATCCATCAAGTTTATTAGAAATACATATATATGAACTAAAACTAACATTTTACTTGAAGTACCTGAATAGTAAACATAAAAGGTAGTTTTACCTTTCACTTTCATAATTTCTTTTCAAATTTGGGATTTTGAAGCTTTGGAGCAGTTTTCCCCCTCAAATTTCACCAGTTGATTTCAAGAGATCCTGTGGACCATTCTTCATGCTGTCATGACCAGGTAGGAGATATCCTTGAGCTCTTCATTTTCATTCCATCTTCTCTTGATTCTGAGCTAGTTTTTCCACATTTCTGGGACCCTGAGGTTTAAAGATTTCATTCCAAAATCATCACACCTAGCTATTATCAAAAGGTGAAATGCATACTGACCTGTCAACAGCCAGTTAGTGTGCATCTCACCTTGCTCAAAGGTAAGGTGCGATGGGTGCAGAAAGGCAACTTTACCCAGTGTTTTTTCATCAAATTTTTACCTATTTTTGCTCAAAATTGGATACTAACTTCATCTATTGTTTGAATTTCAGATATTTGTTGGATCAAGATGGTTGTCACATGGCGTGAACGAGAACATGAAGAGGAGGATATGATTTCTTTACATGACTAGGGCACAATGGATGCATTAAGAAACTATGGCTTATTGAAGTTTTTCCGCATATCCAACATAAGGAAACAAATAAGTTTGTTGCAATATCGTCTCAATGATTGGGATCCCATTGACCAAGTATTATAGATCCAAGGAAAATCTATTCCTTTCATGGTAAAGGATATTTATTCCCTAATGGGTTTTTCAAGGCGTGGTTCCCCTCTTTCACTATCAGAATTTTCCCGCGGGAGCGAATCTGTGAAAGATTACATTCGTCAGTTCTATAGGGATGGATCTCAACCCAGTAGAGATGGTAAGATAAATATCCAAGATGTTACTCATTGACATTTGAGGACCATTTTATTTACCTTTGTTAGATTGGCTAGCATTGCAGCCCTACATTTAGCGAACAAATATTACGTGCAATATGCCTTGGAATGCCTGGAACTGAAGGTGTTCAATTGATGTGAGGTGATACTTCCTATTGTAAAAGAAAAAATGTCCAAAGTAAAGAATGGAAGAACCAAGAACTTTGGTTATGGATCCATATTGATGACTTTTTCTTTGGAAAGAATTTCACTGATGCAACGTCAAAACATTTCGCTGGGATTGCCAGCACCAAGGGAACCACAAATGTAGAGATGGGTGGATCTTATGGCTAGACATACTGGCGAGTCACAAATCTCCTTCTCAGATGCCTTTTTCGAGTGGTTCAACTGCTAGGAGATGGTATTTTTGAAGTATCCATATGTCGGGATGGATTTCCGAGGCGATCCGGATTTGGCTTTGCCAGCTAGTGAGGAGTGGAGTGCTATAGGTAAAATGATTTGACCACATCTTTGTTTTTTCAGTTTTATAATGTTTATGTGTTTTTTATGTCACCAAGACTAAATAAACTCATATGTGAGTGCAGATATTGGACCAGTGCGACCAGTGGCATGCCCACGGGAGGCAGATGATGCCCTAGCAGGATAGGCTGTAGGGAGGGTCGTCCTTTGGGATCTAGACATATCAAAGACCCCGGCAGTGTTGCAGGGTCAGATTAAGAGCCTTACTCTCAGCATTCAGGATTTCAAGACTGATGAGTTACCTTTGAAGTTACAACACCATACTACTGGCGTACTGAGTCATTGGACTAGGCTCCTACACATGATAGCACAAGTGGTGACATGTTATCACCAGAATCACTAGTCTAGGCTGTTTTTCTACATTCATTTTGATTTTCTTGGTCAGATGACCAATTTTATCTTGTACACAAAACATTTTGTAAAAACGATAAACAACTACCTACTTTTGAATTTTGGAGTTTTATTTTGGCTAAGTGATGAAATCCTAATGCAAATGTTGATGTGAAATGCTTTCTTTACAAATGCTACAAATGTCTATTTAACACATAGTTTTCTAATGAATCAGTTAATGTGTTTAAGGTTTTGGAAATGTGTTGATATTGAATGGAATCAAAATTTCTTTCCAAAATCCTAACTCTTAGGAACATGTGATAAATAGTTGGGTTTTGAACGAAATAAATTCTAGTAAGCTATAGAATGATGAGTTGTGAATCTAGCCTGACAATGAGTCGGTGTATGCCATGTGAAATGGCATTAGAGAGAATTTCAATCAACGCGCTATACTCAGTGATGTTGTTCGTCGATCGACCAATACATATCCCCTTAAAACTCACTAACTCGCCACTTGGAGCGAAAATGGCCCAGGCCATAGAAGATAGGTTCTGCATACTATGACTAGCTCCATCAACATACCCAACAAACGGCTCCAAAAAGTCTAACATCTACAACAAATGTGAAGTGGATTACCTAACCAAAATGACAACTCTAAAAGAAAACATGCAATAAAAGGGAATCTACAATGAGCTTAGTGCACTTAATCAAGCATAGTAACATTTGAGATACAAACCATTTTGGGGCTGTGATAGTGGAATCCCATCATAATCGACTAGAACGTAGGCTCCATTTGTCAATACTAATTTAACAATGTAAGGACCCATCCATAATGGTTCAAATATACCTGCTCCTAATTTATCAAAGTCCTGATCGTAAAGGAAGACTAGTCACCTTTTGAGAAGACACGAGGCTTGAAATTTTTGTCATATTGCACCTTGTTGTGTTTCTTATGTGATTCGTTAGCTAATGTCGCATCATGATGGGTTTCATCCAGATGGATTAATCTCAAGAAACAAGCCTCTTCTTCAGAAGTTTCGGGAAGAAGATCAATTACAAGGTTGAGGGATGAGATTTCGCACTGAAATTGGTAAGACTGCTTCCACACCATACACCAACTGAAAGGGTGTAAATATGATCCCATTTCTCACCGAAGTCCTATATGCCCACAAAGTTGAGTAAAAGATTAAATTCCAATTCGGTTTATGGACTCCGATTATTCTCTACAGCATGCGCTTAAGGACTTTGTTGATTGCCTCAACTTTTCCATTAGCCTAAGGATAATATGAAGTAGAAGTATCATGGCACAATCCTAATTTGGAAATTAATTTGATCATCATGTGATTGTGAAAATGGAACCATGATTTGTGACTATAGCCTGCAGTACACCAAATATAGAAACTACATGATTAAAAAAGAAAATAGCAGTCGTTTCACTGCTGCTATTTAATGTAGGCATTGCCTTGGCTGATTTTGTAAAATAGTCGACAACGACTATAATATACCCATGCCCCCGAACGAGGTGGAGTTAGATGTCCTGAAATCAATTCCCCATTTAGCGAATGGGCCAACAACAACAATTGGATGCAGTGGTGCAAGTGGTAATCTGGTTTTGCGATCAAAAATATGACAAGCATGACATCTTCTGACTACAATTATGCAATATTTGAATATGGTGGGCAAAAGTAACCAACTCGTAAGATTCTTTTTGTAGCAGTGTAACTAGATAGATGCCCCCCACAAGCACCTAAATGATAATCATTCAAAACATTTTTGGCCTCCTCATGCATGAGGCACCTTCATAGAACTGTATCAACACCACGACGGTAAAGTGTATCACCAACGAATAGATATTCTTTGGCTTGGTCTCAAACACATCGCTATTCAGAGTGAGAGGTGTTAGGCATAAAATTTTGGGTTTGGAGATAGACCTGTATATCCCCGTACCACGGATCTCTTGACAATATTAGAAATAGAGTCTCATCCACGATTGATGCTTAGGATGTTAAATCGTTGGATGAGGAGGGAAGGTCACAAAGTAACTCTGCAAAGACGAGAGATTTCTTTGATTTGGATTTGGTGAATTCCATATCAAACTCCTACAAAATGGCTATCCATTTGGAATATTTTCCCCCTACTAACTGACACGACAGAATGTAGGTAATAGGGTTGCAATCTGACATAATGGTAGTTTTGCGAAAGAGTACATAGTGTCGAAATATCTGTATTGCTTGAACTGCTGCTAAAGCCAAGTTTTCAACATAAGAGTACTTGCTTCCTATATCATTAAGATTATGACTTAAATAATATATAGGATATTCAATTCCGTTATCTTCTTTCACTAAAACCATAATGATGGTTGTATCTGGAGCGACGAGGTACAGGTTGAAGTCTTTCTAATAGCCAGGATTGTACATTAATGATGCTTTTATGAGGGAATCTTTTAAAGCGTCAAAGGAAGCTTGCACAACCTGATCCTAGTGGAAGGGTACTCCTTTTTTCAAAAGACGTGTATAACCTTTAGCGAGCTGAGCATAATCTAGAATAAACCTCCTCAGAAAGTTAGATTTCCCTTGGAGTCTCTAAATCTGAAGCAAATTTGTAGGTAGAGGCATGTCAAGGATTGCCTAAACCTTAAATGGGTCGAGTTGAATTCCATCCTTAGAAACAACAAAACCAAGCAATCGGCCAGAACCAACACAAAACACACATTTGTACGGATTGAGCCGTATCTTGTATTGTTGGCAACATAAAAATATGGCTCTCAAATGCTGTGGATGATTAGTCCATTCTTGCGAATGGGAAGGTAGATCATCGAGATATGGTTGAACAATGTGTTTGATGCCATGGAAGGCGTAATTCATTGCCCTCTGAAAAGTTACCCCTGCGTTCTTCAAACTGAAAGGTAATTTACGATGTGCAAATGTGCCGCACGGACATATAAATGCAGTTTTTGACTGGTCCTGTGGGCAGATATTGATTTGCTTGTATCCAAAAAGCCCATCCATGAATGAAAATATTTCGCATCCAACACACTCATCAATAACCTAGTTGTTAAATGGTGTAGGATAGTTGTCGTATGGACATGCTTGATTTACATCCCTATAATCGACGCACACTCTAAGCGTTCCTTGTTTTTTTCATCACAGGAACAATACTCGATACCCAATGAGTGAGAGGAATAGGATAAATGAAGCTAGCACACAAAAAAATTTCAACCTCTACTTTAATGGCAGTGGCTTTCTTTGGATGGATAGGTCGAAGTTGTTGTCGTACTGGTTTGACATCTGGATACATCTTGATTTCATGTTCAACAATTATCGAGTAAATTCCTGAAATTTATTCATATGACCATGCAAAGACATCTCTAAATTCGTGAAAAAGAGCACAATAAATCTCTAGTTTTAATGGAGAACAAGATTTTCCAACGTGAATTTTCTCTACAATATTAGGTTTGGTCGAAATATTAATGGAAATAGTTTCTTCAATGTTGGACAAATTTCGCTCAGAATCTACTGTATTTGTAGAATTTAATAAAAAATAAAAAATTTAAGGATGATTGAGGTCATTTGAATAATCTTCATTGTCATCTCGAAGGTGGGAATGATGGTGGTAATCTTCCCATGGCCTCTCTTCTGTCATCATTGGTTGTATGATCCCTTTGTCTGTAGAATGTATACGAGACCAAGGATCCGAAGAGGTACCATATTCTAAAGATCTGTCTACCCAAACACTCATCGAGTGTTGATTTGGGTTTGCCACCCAAGCGTAGAAAACTAATTGCTACAAAGATTCAATGAGGCTTGGGGGAAACGCCTCGTGATGACACTCACTATCAAAATAGTCGGAACCCTTCTTAAAATCAGATGATGTAGAAGAGATCATTTGACAGGTTTCCACTATGGCCACTTCCATGAAACCAGATGGAGGTGGGAGGGCAAAAGTACCCATTAAGGAAGGGTATTTTAGGAGAACTACTCCAACATTTTGAAGTGACTGTGAACTTCCATAGATCAATGGAATTCTTCCAAGAGCTTGTGAATTGTTAGCAAACAAATTTAGTTGGTAAATGATTGTGATTCCACCTTGGAAGGGAAATGTAATCTCTCTGAAATATGTAGACAGAACGACAGCCATAGCATAAATCTAGGGCCTTCCTAGTAAAATATTGTAATCAAGGTTTCCATCAATAACCTCAACTTCAATTTCTATTGTCTTGTTCCGTAGTTCAACTTGCAAGTTACTTAATATCCCTTATTGAGTGTACATTCTTCCATTGAATGCTTTTAATGTTGTTGGTGATCATGACAAGGGTGGTGAACCAAGAGTTTTCTAGCAACTCATTGACATAATACTGGTAGATGCCCCTAATCAATGATGGTTCGATGAAATTTTTTATTGAGGGCTTTTACATGCATAAGGAAAGCGAGTTGGGCCGGTAACTGAGGTATATATCCTTTATGATTAAAGGCCACAAGATTGGAATCCATTGGATTGATCACACATATTGCTGATAACAAAGCTTTCTTTTGGGAGGGGAAATTTTGCAATACCTCAAGTGTTGAAATAACATATGGTGATTGAGCCAAATCCTCCACTATATTATAATTCTGAGCAGCTCGAGCATGAGAATTAAATTTTGATTTATGTACGACTCCCTTTCATGGATTTATAGTTAATTCAGGAATAATGGGTGGAACAACTTTTGGTGAAGTCATTGTCAAACCACTAGGTTGATACGTAGCCTACTTGTTCGATGATGACAGATTCCCATAATCTTTGTTCCTTTTCAATATCAAAACATCACTTTTCTTGTTTTCGATGGATAGCATAAGAACTTGGGATGTGGAAGCATTATTGATAGTAACCAGATTAGTTTCTGGGTTTGGAAATGGATCAGTCAACACTGCTGAGGTATTCGAAGCTTTCAAAACTTTTGAAACCTCAGATCGATGTGGAAAATCTCTCGTAAAATGTTCCTCGTTACATATTGAACATGGATAACGAGGACGTTTCTTCGCTGCAGTAGGGTTCTCAGATGAATTTTCAGGAGTGGAATTCTCCTGTTTCTTCTTGTTATTTTTCCCCTTCTTCTTGCCCCTTGGTTGCTTTGAATTTTTTCCTTTGTTAGATGACACAACATTAATCTCTGAGGCAAGAGTTTTGTCATTTGAATTCTGACTAAACAAAAAGAGCTTGACTAGATGGACCGCTTGTGATTTGCGTGCTTAAGGCACCGGTCAAACTATCACTGGCATCAGAGTCCCTACTTGATTTACTGGGAGGTCGAATGGAAAAATTTGTTATAGGAGCATCAGGAATTTTATCTTAGAGTGTGCCAAACTAAGTATAGATCAAATCTAGATATGGGGCACGAGCAATGGCTTGCTCTTGAGTGACAACTCCTCCTTTCACCACGTCCTTACTGATAGATGGAAATAAGGACTTAATAAACCACTCAGCTAACAGCTGATCAGGAACATACATCTTTACCATTCAACGACGACACCACCACTCATGAATATGATCAAATATGTGAGTGGATGTGATCTGTTTAAAATTGGTAAGGAGTTCTGTTCCCATTTCATATTTAATGGGTGATTGAAAGTGGGTTAGAAAAGTAGCGGCGAGGATGGCGAAGTTATCAAACGAAGATTTAGGCAATTCAATATACCATTTCACTACTGGACCAGTGAGAGTTCTTTGAAAAAGGTGAAGCCTAATAGAATAATCATTCAGGGTGTTAGATGAGCACCACAAATGAAAATTCATTACGTGATTCGATGGATCTTCACCTGGATTTCCATTGAATTTAGGAATATCAGATGGAATTTTATGAGGAATCGCTAGCCACCAAAGGGTGTATGCAATTGAATCATTTGTCAACTAGTTCAAATCTGGTAATTCTATAGTTGCTACAAAAGGGAACTGCTAATTCAAGTTAGGTGGAGCATACCCAGGCTAAGATGGAATCACTTGAGCAGTAGGTCTTTGCATACCAACATAATGTATCTGATGTTGGTAACTTTGATAAGGTTGTTGGACATAACCAGTATAGTGTGGCTGTTGATAATCGTTTTGTAATGCGCTATCCATAACCTACAATGCCTTGTTGCTGAGGTCTTCAGTAGGCTAGATATTGACCAAATCCAGTTTGAGCTTGTAAACCAAACCCAAACTGAGGTTGGGTTTGCTGGAATTGTGGTTGTTGGTATTGCACTAGCCATGATTGCTCGGCCATTTGTTGTTGCCCAATACTGGAAGATTGACCAAGACGTGGATTGACAATACCCATTTGTTCTTGAGTCGTTTCAGGTAAGGAAGCACTTACCTGAGGTTGCAACTGAGCCATAGAGACAAGTGGATGTTGTATCACACCCTAAGAGACTTGAGCCTGTATCCTTGAACTTGAGATTGAGACACAACAGGCTGTGCTTGTGCTTGCGACATAGTCGTAATAGCAGGTGTAGTGGGAATATTTGACACAAGCCGGCTCGGTTGCGTTGGATATACAACCCTTGGTTGTTTTGGTAGTATTGGTATCCAACCACTAGATGTAATTCCAGTTTGACCTAAATTTTGTTGGAAACTCTCATATGGTTGTTCCCCAAGAGGAAATAGTGAAAAGGCATACTGCCCGCCATATGGCAGTAGTCCAGTGTTTAAAGGACATATTGGTCTTTGAAAACTAGTTTTCCTAAATTGATAATGGCATGCAGGATCAAATTGCTGAGTTTCTACATAAGAAACACTAGATGGGATTCCATATAAATAAACAAGAGCAGACCATGGTGCAGAAGTAGCCCCTGAGTGGACTCCAGCTAGTGATTGATAACCAGCTGGAATAGATGGTATATCAGCAAAAATTGTAGGAATAACAGTAGTAGGTTTTGTTTTAGCTGCATCAGATGACACATTCCTAGATGTTGATAGTTGCTCATACATGTTTAGTCTATCCAAAATATTTCCAAGCGATTCGACAGGAACTTGCCATGAAAGAGGATTAAAATAACCAAACCCAGGAGTAGAAGGAAACAAATTGTTGGCATTATGATGCATGTGTTGTACTTGATGGCAACCCTCTCATAGAAGATCATCTCACTTGTATACATTCAGATGAATATACAGAAGAAATATCAGATGTGACAGAGTGCATGGGTTACCGGACAACAAAAAGGGATCAAATGATAGTTCACAAGTAAGCTTTGCCATCAAGTCCAAAGGGAGAGATTGTTGGCATTATGGCTAAAGTGTTGTCCTTGATGGCAACCCATTCAGGTGATAGATCACAGTACTTCAAAGTCAGCAGCCAGAGATTGATGATCGAGCTATCAAATATTGAGGAAATAAGGGTACGCAGGTCACCTTACAGAAGGTGTGTAGACGTAGGCCGGTGTTACATAAAGTGCGTACATACCTGCAGTTATCTCGTTCAGGAGGTGCGTACCCCCAGTTCACTTACTTCAAGGCAGAGAAAAGCACACGTGGGGTTTCTTATGTTTAACTCTTGGTATTTAGCCGACGAAATTGTGTTATTATGGTTTTGGCCCGTGGTATTGATCCATGATTTGAGGAAGAGCTTGCCTATATAAAAGGAGATCATTTGGCTTGAGTATGCTTTTGGGTTGAATATCTTAAGAAGCTAGATCTAAAATTCTAGTGATGGGTTATGAGAGATAGCTAGATCTAAATCAAGGAAAAACATGAGAACTACAAGTCAGATCTACTAATGGGTTGATATCTCCTCGGTGCATGTTCAGATCTGTAGATCTGACAGTCTGGGTTATTCTTGAGGTCTTGAAATTATCTATATCTGCAGGTACGCAAGTATAGTGAAAGAAAAGTGCAGAGATACGCAGGCACAGAAGCGCTGCAGGTGCGTAGATACCCAGTCCCAGAAGCACTGTAGATGCGGAGGGGCGCAGGAAGTTCATTGGACATAGAGCGCACGTACGCAGGAAGTTTGTGAGGCAGAGTGTGCACATACGCAGGGAAGCAGTTGGAAACAGTGCGTACTTATACGCAACTGTTATATGGGTGAAGCTGCGTACTTCTCATGAAATCTACTTAGCTATCCATGTTTATCATTGCTGTGTTCTGGGTTTTGAAGTGATGTCTGATTTCTGGTATTAAGTTCTAATAACAACAGTGATTGATTAAATGTTTATACATTGATGGATGAATGGATCAGGTTCTTAATGACTCATCTTTATGTAATTTGATGGACTAGATCTGGTTGATGACTCACTTGTATATGTATTGATCTAGTGCTTGGGTAATTCAGAAGATTGTTTATGTGCTTCAATGTTGTTTTTGGGTCCAATATGAAAATTGGATAAAACGTGGCCTTTCAGATTATGTGTTGTGCTTCAATGTATCCAGTATGAAAATTGATGAAACATGGTACCTGGAGGAGAGAAGATTGTAGGCCGGCGCCTACGTACTAGTACTTAAGCTAGTACAAAGAAAAGGGGAATCTTTGGAGCATTGTAGCAGGTAGCAGCCTGCGTTACTAGTAAGGGAATTGGCTAGTACAAGAGCAAAGGGTTGAGCGTCCCGTACTGGTATTAAGATACACCAGTACAATATTGTAGAAGGATTTTCTTATTAAGAGAAAGATTGAGGATGACTTGCGCAGGTGGTTTTCTCCCGCATTGGTTCCACCTGATATATTCATGGGTTCATGTGTGTGTCTTATGTGTGATGATCTATTCTATGTATACTGCATCTGTTACTGATAATATGGGTTGATTAACTGTTCTTAATGCACTCATTGAAGATCAATTAACTTAATCATAAGAAGTTGTGAAAGTAGCATATATGAATCAGAGTTTGGAAATGATAAAGTTTTATTAATGTAATAATACTGATTCACCCCCCCCCCTCTCAGTATTATTTCCAACATATTCATCATCCACGTTTTAGTATAAATAGAAGAGGACTTGAAGTCATTTTGCAACACATCCTCTTCATGTGTGGTCTCCTCCTCTCCACATCTTGGGGTTTTGGTGAAGAAGAGACACAATGAAGATACGCTAGCCCAAAGGTGATGCCCTAACTGCAGTAAGTGCAGGCATATGGGGATGATCTACGCAGCAAACAGAGACCTAATACACAATTCAAGAAGCCTTGTACACAGGCCCTTATACGCTGTCTAAAAGTCTTATATGCAGGCCCTAATCTACATAGTCAAGGAGGCTCCTATATAGCAGCAAGTCATACATTGTAATGGGAGACATGTTGTAACAAAGACGTTCATGGAAACACTTGATATGTAGGCATATATATATATATGCACAACATGGAGATACGCTGTCATGAAGACACTTTCCACATAGTCATCTGAACACAGTCCTGTAATGGAGAACGCATTCCTGTAATAGAGTCACCTAGCCGTAGTAAGGGAAGACAGTCATATATATGCTGGTCATATAGACAGTGATACACTGGTTATGAAGACTCTATATACACTGGTCATATAGACAATGATACACTGGACACTTATACACTGGTCATATCCATACACAGTCATGGACTCCTCTTATACGCAGTCAATAGGAATCATACACTATTCAAATAGCCCTAAACACAGTCATAAATGGAGGCAATAATACACTGTCCTAGCATCCCTAAACGCCGTCAATGGACAAACCCTATATGCAACAAATAATGGGACTGCGTGGAGGATTCTGGAACTATAGCCTAGCTGCTTTGCTAGGCTGCATGCCATAGCAAGCAGCTAAGGATGATATGTATATGAACTAAATAATGAAGCAACATAAGGATAGAAAGGGCAGCATGATGTATGAGATTATGGCAGCATGATGTATGAGATCATGAGCAGCATAGTGAGATCATGAGCAGCATAATGAGATCATGAGTAGCATAATGAGATCATGAACAACATGATGTATTGGCAACATTATGAGTAGCATGATGATATGAGCATGGGCAACATAATGATGCATGATGATATGAGCATGGGCAACATGATGATGAATGAGATCATGAGCATGGGCATCTTGATGATGAATAAGACCATGGAAGATGCAGCGTGATGAGCAACATGAAGATGAGAGCAACTCAGTCATCAAGGTTCAACACATGTGACAGTACAACATGGTGTCACATGGTTATGTGCAACAAATGGATGAAAGACAGCACTCTGATAGGTGAAGGAGTCACCTTAGAGAATCAGTTGAAGCAATATGTCTTCAACTGATCTCTGCAGATATCAAAAGTCAAAGTGTTGATTTCTACTGTAAATGTACTATCTCTCTCTCTCTCTTTCTCTGCTGAACTTTGAAGAACATAAAAGAAGAATTGATCAAGGGTTTCCCCACATTGTAGGGTTTGTCCCTGGCTAGTGCCACATCTTGTGTCCTCTTGTCTTGGCTTGTCTTCTGCGATTTATATTTATGTTCTATCTGTAGTTTACTTTATAATGCTGATGTGATTGCTAATCTAGAAAAGGTAATGATCTAACTATTAAAATTGAAATAAATTGCTCTAGCATAGAACATACCTAAAATTAACATGGGATCAGAGCTGAGGTGAAGACAATGCCCAAGTAAGAGTGAAAGAGCAATCACCAAAGACAATAGGGACAAGGATCAATGGATTCCACATCTCTCTTCTAAGTTCACAAAGGGTGAAGTTGAAGCAGAGCATATTATCAGAATGGCATAGCAAAAGTTTCTGATGGCCCATCTAAAGATCACTTCATTGGGAGGTTCAAAACTAAGGGTGGAAGGAAAGGCAGATGCCTTGGTTGAAATAAGTTCCGCCATCATGCGAAGGAGTGTCTGTAGGACAGGGACACATCTCTTGATGGAGATAATAATCATTCCAGGGACATCTTCAATGATTAGAGGAATGATAAGCAATGTAGGTCATCAAGGAAATGGTCAACTCTTCAAAGAAAGCAAGGAACCCCATAATCTCTTTTAAGTACATGATCGCAAGAGGAACCTCGTGTCCATCTCATAAATGGAAGTCAAAGGTTTTAGGGTGGCACTCATCGACAGAAAGGTACTTGTTTGAAAATAGATTTTTCGAAGATGTTTTTGAGTTCAGTGTTGTATCATGTCCACTAGGGACCATGTCCATTGACTCATCACCAAAGGCCTGTGAGTCAGATGGTGACTGGGATGCCTGAATTCAAAAAGAGCATGAAGGTACATGTCTGAGATGTATCGAAGGAAAATATTACAAAGGGACCATTCCCCTCATGTAGCAGGGCCATAGTTTTGAAAAACCCATGGAGTTTGAGATTCATGATCAGGAATCTCATGTATGTAGGTGGTAGAAAGCCCTCTATGGCTTCAAGCAAAACACCCTGGGCATAGTATGAGAGAATCAACAGTTGTCTGATGAAGCTGAGATTCACTAGGAGTGAAATCGATCCAAACCATTCGAAGGTTATGGATGTTAGACCTCTCGTACTGACACCTATGTCTGACACGTGCAGACCCTCTCATTTGTAGAAGACAAAGGGAGTTGGATTCCGAATGTGGAAAGATAAACTGCAAGCCTGTGACTACCTCGAGGATCTTAAATTTCAAGAAGTTATATGGTAGTGATGTTGGACCAGATTTGGGAAATGCCTCTAAGTTTCATAAACTCATTCACATTGTTGTTATTGGAGAACCTTCGTCCGGACATATGTGTTGCAGTTAGCATGGTCAGCTCATATTTGGTTGAGCCTCACTGGATTGGTGCCAAGAATATTTAGAGATATCTTTAGGGCACAACCTCTCATGGATTGAGATACATTGCTGGAAATATGAAAATTGCATGATTATTCGAATGCAGACTGGTCAGTGAGTACACATGATGAATACCACTGTGATTCTTTGAGACAATTAGAGGTGGGATTAGATTATTGAGGAATCTTGTATTCGACAATTGCTCCAGTAGATAGACATCAGATACTGCCTCGTCTGGGATATGGTAAGTCGATGAGCAAGGAGGCTCCATCATATTAAGATGATGTACAGGTCGATACACTTTGTTAGAGCCCCGGGGAAAGATCAAATTTGTGATTTTCACCAATGACTTGGAGTCGTCGAAAGACCCTTGTACAAGGGTCCTGCATGTTGCATACATTGAGCTCTGGGAGCTCTGGGGGATTGCCGTTCTTACTGGAGCAACATACGACCATAGGGTGACTCACCCTCCCTTGGTGGTGTCATTGGGACAAGATGATTCACTCACTTATGGGACATGATGATTTGCTCTTGTGTGGACAAGATGATTCACTCTCCTATGAAACAAGATGACTCACTCTCTTATGGGACAAGATGATTCGCTCTCTTGTGGGACAGGATGATTCACTCTCCTGTGTAGTAGGAATATTAGTTCCCCTATGAGGTCTGGATGGTGTATTCTCCATGAAGATTATGTAGCAGGATGATTAGCTCTCCTGTGAGGCCTAGATGATGTGTTCTCCATGGAAATTGTGTAGCAGGATGATTAGTTCTCCTATGCGGACAAGATTGATTAAGTTCTCCTGTCGAGGCATCCTACCCATGCAGTCTTGGACTCATGGGAAGTACCTCTCATCTGATCAATGAGCAGGGAAATGAGGATAGCGACCATAGTAGTACCGATGGATGCATCACTATATCTACTGTACTCCCTATGCTAGGATGACCCTCATTGATCTGGGATCAATGATACTGGTCTGGGACTAGTTGTAGGCATTGTACCTACTATGACACTGACTTTGGGTCGGTTGAGACTAGTCTGGGACCAGTGGTACATACTCTGAGACTGATCTCAGGTCAGTACAGGACTAGCCTGGGACCAGTGAGAGTGGTACATATTATGACGCTGACTTCGGGTCAGTTGAGACTGGTCTAGGACTAGTGGTACACTCTCTAAGACTGATGATATTGGTCTGGGACCAGTGGTAGGAGTGGTACCCACTATGACACTGACTTTAGGTCAGTTGAGACTGGTCTGGGACTAGTGGTACACACTCTGAGACTGACTTCGGGTCAGTGGAGAATGGTATGAGGCATTCTCGATTAATTCTTCTTCTTCATAGTTCAATAGAGCTAAGTTGAGCAGAGCCAACAAAGCTAACACAACTGAGTAGAGCAGAGCGGAACCAACAGAGCCAACAGAGCTGAGCAGAGCATAACAGAGCTTAACAGAGCAAAGCAGAGCCAGTAGAGCAGAGCAGAGCCAGCAGAGCTAAGTTGAGAAGAGCAGAGCTAGTAGAGTAGAGCAGAGCTGGGCAGAGTAGTGCAGGGCACTAATGGCAGAGATAGTACATCCGAGCATATGGATCAGCGGATGGAGTTCTCCCTAGTTGAGAGGGAGTGTTAAAATTGGCAACTAGAGCCAAACTCCATGTGGGTCATCTTATTTATGGTATCTGATATTTTTATTGGATCCCTCTCGCCGAGAGGTGTAGGATTGATCTAAATATCATCCGATTCCGATAAGTATTTATGGAGATATTAATTTATTTTGATTATGGAATTATTATCAAGCTGACCAACAACTTATGTAGGCTTTAGAAGCCCAAACGTCATGTCTATTCATCATCTACATTTTAGTATAAATAGAAGAGGATTTGAAGCCATTTGTACATATGCTCTTCATGTGATATCCTCCTCTCCACGTCTTGGGTTTTTGGTGAAGGAGTGACATAAAAAGAGTAAGATGGACTAAGTGTATGATGCCCTAGCCACAACCCTAGCTATAGGTCATAAATATTCTTATATACAAATCATGGAGACCTTATACACTGTTCAGATACGCTGGATGTGATATGCTGTTCATATATGCAGTTCATAATGGAAGTGATACGGTGTTTATACGTTGGACACATCACGCTGTTCATAATTCATGATAAGGATATATATAAAGACATTTAAATGCAGGCCATGACATTCATACATAGGCAAATGAAGAAACCCTACCCGTTGTAAAAGAGATATGTATATACGCTGAAATGGATGCTGAAATAGACTGCTCATCAATGCAACAAAATATATATAGGCCATGATACATATAGGCAATACAACGCAACAAGAAGACAACATGATATATACATGCTGTCAATGATATACACGTTGTAATATAAATGCAGTTGTAGAGACACTTATACGCTGGTATAAGGGACACTTGGAGATATGTTCATGCAATTAAGGGAGCCATAGTCAAGGGTGAAAGCCACATTAGGAACCGCAGTTAATATAAGGGTGCCACAGTCATGAAAAACCACAATTGTAACCAGGACAATCAAGTCTCAGTCAACTACTTGATGATCACTACCTCAGTCTAGACATGGTGTGAGGAGAAGGGTCATAGTAATACATCGTGGGCATAACTATGCGAATCTGTCTATGTCATAGAAAGCATAGCATATGTAATGATCTTGATGACATATACGCTATCATCTATCACAGTGTATGAAGACTCTTGACCTTGAAGACTTGATGGGCAATAATGTTGATATAACAGTCAATGGTATGATTGCAACCATCTTTAGTGGAATTGTGTCAGCATATTCATTGACATGGCATGACATGGCATGGAAGACACACTATGTATAATATGGCAGACAACATATATGGCATGGGAAACACCATGATGTAGATCATGGGCAGCATGATGTATGGGCAGCACAGTGATGTATGAGATCATGGGAAACATGATGTATGGGTAGCACAATGATGTATGATATCATGAGTAGCATGATGATGCATGATGTAGCATAAAGGTACTACACGGGAAAGTGCAACAAAAGGACGAGATGCAACACTATGATGGGTGAAGGAGTCACCTTAGAGAATCAATTGAAGCAATATGTCTTCAACTGATCTTTGCAGATATCAAAAGTCAAAGTGTTGACTTCTATTGTAAATGTACTATCTCTCTCTCTCTCTTTCTCTGCTAAACTTTGAAGAACATAAAAGAAGAATTGATCAAGGGTTTCCCCACATTGTGGGGTTCGTCCCTGGCTAGCACCACATCTTGTGTCCTCTTGTCTTGGCTTGTCTTCTGCGATTTATATTTATGTTCTATCTACAGTTTACTTTAATGATGATGTGATTGCTAATTTGGAAAAGATAATGAGCTAACTGTGAAAATTGAAATAAATTGCTCTAGCATAAACATACCTAAAATTAACAATAATTATAATGATGATGATAAAGAAGATGATGACGATGACATGAATTGTGATTGTTATGATAATGACAATGATGATAAAGATGATGGGGGTTACAATGACAATGATGATGATGATGCTAATAACCTTGGTCATTCTTCCCAATTTTTAAATGTTGTCATGGTCATAATCATAATATTTATCTTTGTCGTCGTCTTCCAAGTCATCATCATCTGATCATCATTATCATTATTTTAATCTTGGTCATCATCAACAACAATAATGGCATGAATGATGATTATGGTGTTCATGATGAAGATGACAATAATTATGATAAAAATTATATTAGTTATAATGATTGGGATGATGACAATTATAATGAAAATGATAATGGTAGTGATGATGATGATCATCGATCATCTCTAAAAAATAATGTTGTTATTTCTCTTGCATATATAATGTGTCCTAACAACCCTTTTCAAGCACTTGTAACGTTTTTTAGGTTGATGATATTTCTTATGATACCTATAATTATGAACAATTGACAACAATGTCCATAATCATGATGATGATGATGATGATGAAGACATGAATGGTGATTATGACGATAATGAAATGATGACAATAATGACGACGGTGATGGTGGTGATGATGGCGATAATGAAGATGATGACCCTCCCTCTAAACTAGGGAGGTACTCATAATGAGACAAAAAAGTACTCTCAAATTGAAATATTCATATAAGAAGGGATCTGGATTGATAAGCATCAATGATGATTTACATCATCATAACCAACATTGTCAAAATAGTAAGGCCTTGACTAACAAGTTTATCTCTCCATTAGATTAGAGCACAATGTTTGGAGGCATAAATTTGGACACCACTGCCTCTCTAAGCACTTACCCCACCAGGATGTTCACCAGGTATGTCCTCACATGATCATTTCCTAATCCACTATCATAATATTTGACACCAGGAAATGTCAATCCTCATGACTATTCTTATCTTGGATTAATGTACTTGACTTATGGCGATTAGTCCTAGTCAAAGTCAAAATTCTCAAAGAATATTGGTCCCATAGTTTTATCCAATCCACCATTCTCCCTACTAGTGTCTTTAATAGGCTTACGATTGTTAGTCCTGGCCATAGTACATGACACATGGATAATATGGTGTCTACCCTCACTCCCTCTCAACCAGAGAGGAGACATCCACAAGCATAAGATTTTCTCAAGAATACCCATCATTTTCATGGAGAATAACATCATTAATTTGTTTTCATCGCATGATGCCTTTATGATTAAGCATTCGTAGATTTGTGGCAAAATATTTCCCCTTTTGTCATTTGTGATGAAATAAAATAGAAAAGTGAAAGCCAAAATCATTAAAGATACACTACACTGATTTATCTAAGTCTAAAATCTAAGGTTGAAGTGAAAATTCATGTAAACCTTATATCTATGAGTTGTGCCAAACTTATGAAAACCTTATTCCATAAGTCCTATATATAAGAAAAAGAAAAAGAAAAAAAAATAAGGCCCAATGAATGGTAACTCATGTATTCACTGCCTCTTTGGAAAATATATGAATATATACAATCCTAATCACACTTGATCACATGTTTGTGATGGTTAAATCATGAAGTCTCTTTTCCCCTTGCATTTTCAGTTCATCATTTAAGCACCTAATTGAGGATCTAGGGAATGTTTGTTGCCTAAGGGTTTCATGTCTACTCTTGGTTTACTTATGTGACACTACTGTCAATTTATGTGATAGAGTGAAATACATAAGTTTGTGGAGTTATTAGAATAGTGTATTAAGTTAGTCACCACATACACATGCATTACATCTCATTGATCCACATGTGTGGGTTCGAGACTCATTGCTTGACAACTTTAATGGAGACTACTTTATGGCTTTAATGGTATAGCTTACAAAATATATTGTTAAACATTGTGATTCATCCCTTCTTTTCCTTGAGACACTTGATAATATTTAAGTCACTCCCAATAATCCATGAAGATAGGGACCATAAATTACTTGTGCTAGAAATAGAATTAAGAAATAGAGGTTTTCCATTTGCGATATTGGAGTCATAGACATTGGATACATGGTAGTAGTCCTCGATGTCAATTAACTAAAATTGTATTGTCATAATGCGTAAAGAGGTAAACATATTATTAACCTTGATGTATTGATAATTTCAAATAATAACCATTCCACCCAAGTATATCTAAGCATCAATCACTACTACTTGGAAATTCCTCCCCCATTTGCTAATTATGTGAGGTAGAACCTCACTTAATATTTTTGTTTCTTATATCAACATTCTTTATGGGTGCTTTGCGTACCATTTTTTCTTTTAGGAGTCCTTGTTTTCATTTACTATTGAGGCCACTCATGTTCCATGAGACTATTTTCATCGAGAATTTACACAGAAAGGAAGTATAATGCGACTAAAAAAAACATGTCTCAAGATTTAAGTGCTTGGACAATTCCACTTCATGACTCCTATATTTCCTTAACTTGGGACGGAATGGTAAACTTGATGGCCTTAAGGGAAATTGACCAATGAAAATCTAAAAAAGAGGTGACTTTTGACTTTATCACATACAATTTAATATACTAAAAAAAATGTCCATAACAATTTCGTCAATCAATGAATCATTAAAAAAAAATATCCAAAACAATTTCATCAAGCAATGAATCATTGCATTATAAAATACAATCTATAAACATTTTGGGAACGTTTTGCTAAACCAATGCTCAAAACCAACATATTTAATATTAATATTTATCAATAATATGGACAATAACACATTTTGATAAATTAAATAACATATTATTAAGCCTAAAAAATGTCACTAACAGAAAAGTATAAAGCATGCAACTAATGGAAGTGACCATTGTTGGGTGAAAATATGTTCGTTTAATTCTGTTGTAGTACTTGTCCAACTATTTAATTTGTCAATCAGAGGTTCGTAAACTTACGAGGCACATGCACTATATATGCAGGACCGAAGTGGAACTAATTTAATCTAAATTACTGAAATCAAATTAATCTAAGAAGGCATTGAACATTAACTATGAAAACAGGAAATTGCATAAAGGAAAAACAATACAACATGTGAAGAATTGAATGACAAACAACATATGTGAGCTCACAACAATAAAATTATCTCAAATTATATTACAAGAATCAAATTACAAATCATGAAAGTGTAATAAAAGAAATCAAAGCTAATCTCCATTCTCTATTATTCATTATTCATTCCTTAAAATGAAGAGAGAGCACTCTCTTATATATATGAGGAAGATAACCATCTCATAATTACATATCCAATATTCTCTCAAGCACTCTCAACTAATTTCCCATTATTACGAGATATGATCCCTTTGAATCCTCCACAAATCTCTCAAGCATTTTCAACTACTTTCCCATTATTACAAAATATGATCCC